>NW_026464504.1:0-13611 GCF_026875155.1 Cherax quadricarinatus
AAACAGGTAGGGGTTTTTTCGGGGGAGAAATAAAGGGGTTTAAAGGGTCAGGAGCTGAGAGAGTTAGACAAAGGGAAGGGGGGTAGCAAAAATTTTTAAAGGATCATTTATGAGAGGGAAAAAGGGAATATAAATGATAAATTCAAGGGAATGTGGATTAAAATAAGGGTCGGAGGGAAAAGTGGGTCATAATAAGTGTGTATGCCCCTGGAAAGAGAGGGTGACAAAGAGAAAAGGATTTTGGGAGATTTAAGCGAAGTGTGGGAAACTTTGAGTCAAGTGAAAGATAAAATTGTGGTGGGAAACCAAAATCTAAATAAAGTAGGAGAAGCTTTTAGAGAGGGTGTGGTAGTAATTTTTTGAGGTGCCAGGTGTAAATGATAAGGGGGAGCATTTGATTGAACTTTGTATAAAAAAGGGGTTTGGTTTTTAGGTAACCATATTTTTATAAAAAAAGGGGAAAAATAAGATACAAGATATGATGTGGGGCGAATGACAGTAGTTTGTTGGATAGTATTGTAGAAAAAGACTGTTGGAAATTTTTAAGGTACAGTTTTATATATCAGTCATTTTTTAGTTGTAGTACGTGAGAGTAAAAGGAGAGGGATACAAGGAAAATGGAAGCAGCAAGTAAGAGAAAGTAAAGGGGAGAATACAGGCACTGGGGTAGAAGAGTAGGGGGTAATTTTAAAGAAAAAGTTCAGCAGAATTTTGTGGTTACGGGGAAGGGGTGCGGGGGGGAAGAAGAGTGATTGGGGGATAAAGATGAAAAGAGAGAGTAAGAAAAAAGAAAGTTAGCATATGAAGGTTTTTACAAAGTAGAAGTGATCAAGGAGGGAAGAGTATTTTGGGGAGAAAAAGAGAATTAAAAGGTGGTGAAGCAATGTAAAAAGAGAGCAATGAGAAAATGGGGGAGGTTATTAACAAAAATTTTTTTGAAAATAAGAAGAAGTTTTTGGGGTGAGACGAAAAGCTGAGAAAACCAGGGGAAAAAATGGATTTTTTTTAAAGAAGGGGGAGAGTTTTTAATGAAAATTAGAGGGGGTCGGGGGAAAATGGGGGGAAAAATTTTAAGAATTTTTAAAAAGCGATAGGATAGGATGCTTATTTCGAGTACAGGGCAAGGAGGGGAAAGCGTCTTATTGGGGGGAGGAAGGACCAGTGGGAGACGGGGGCAAAGAATAGAATAAAGGGAGAAAACAGTGGGATTGAAAGGGATAAAGAAGAAATGTTTAAAAAGGTTTGGATGATTTTGTTTTTATTTAAAAATGTTGGACAAGGTAAGGTACCTAGGGTTGACAGAGAGCGGCATACTTCCCTTTTTATAAAGGCAAAGGGACAAAAAAGGGGTAAAAATTAGAGGGAATAAGCCCGTTGAGTATACCCGGTAAAATGTATAAAGCTATTATTTATAGAATTTTAGCAAAACGGAAGCAGGGTAGCAGATGAACAAGGGGGGTTTACGAAAGGAGGGGGATTGTAAAAAAGTTAGTAGAATTCCGACAAATTAAAGAAAAAAGGGCACATGCAACAAGTATATTTTATTGTGGGAACGTTTCGCTCTCCCGGGCTTTATCAAGCCAAAGGAAAAGGGATGTGTAACCAAGTGTTTTTAATGAAACACGAAATGAACAGTTTTAGATAAGGGTAAAGTGGTTTTTGTGGCATTTATGGATTTGGAAAAGGCGTATGACAGGGTGGATAAGGGGCAATGTTGCAGATGCTGCAAATGTATGGAATAGAATGTAGGTTATTGAGAGTGGTGAGAAGTTTTTACCAGGATAGTGGGGCTCAGGTATGTAGGCGAGAGGAGGATTATTTCCCAGTAAAAGTAGGCCTTAGACAGGGATGAGTGATGTTACCATGGTTGTTCAATATATTTATAGATGGAGTAGTAAGAGAAGTGAATGTTCGGGTGTTGGCAAGAGGTGTGGCTTTGAAAGATAAGAATCTAACACAAAGTGAGAGTTGTCGCAGTTGCTCTTTGCTGATGACACTGTGCTTTTGGGAGATTCTGCAGAGGTTGGTTGATGAGTTTGGTAGGGTATGTAAAAGAAGGAAGTTAAAAGTGAATGTAGGAAAAAGTAAGGTGATGAGGATAACAAAAAAATTAGGTAACGGAAGACTGAATATCAGATTGGAGGGGAGAGTATGGAGGAGGTGAATGTGTTTAGATATTTGGAAGTGGACGTGTTAGCAGATGGGTCTCTGAAGGATGAGGTGAATCATATAATTGAAGATGGGAAAAGGGTGAGTGGTGCACTGTGAGTGGTGTCTGTGGAGACAAAGAAATTTATCCATGAAAGCAAAGAGGGGATTGTATGAGAGTATAGTTATACCAACACCCTTGTATGGGTGTGAGGCATGGGTTGTAAATGTTGCAACAAGGAGAAGGTTGGAGGCAGTGGAGATGTCATGTCTGAGAGCAGTGTGTGGTGTGAATATAATGCAGAGAATCCGTAGTCTGGAGATTAGAAGGAGGTGTAGCATTACCAAAAGTATTATCCAGAAGGCTGAGGAGGGGTTATTGAGATGGTTTGGACATGTAGAGAGGATGGAACGAAATAAAATGACTTCGAGAGTATACAAATCTGTAGTGGATGGAAGGCGGATAGGGGTCGGCCTAGGAAAGGCTGGAGGGAAGGGATACAGGAGGTTTTATGTGTGAGGTGCTTGGACTTCTAGCAAGCATGCGTGAGCTTATTAGACAGGAACGAATGAGACAAATGGTTTTTAGGACTTGACGTGCTGTTGGAGTGTGAGCAAGGTAACATTTATGAAGGGATTCAGGGAAACTGGCAGGCCTGTCTTGAGTCCTGGAGATGGGAAGGTACAGTGTCTAAACTCTGAAAGAGGGCTGTTAGTGTTGTAGTTTTATAACATTAGTGTAAGCGCGCCTCTGGCAAGACAGTGATGGAGTGAATGATGATAAAAGTTTTTCTTTTTCGGGCCACCCTGCCTTGGTGGGAAACGGCCGATGTCTTAATAAAAAAATTATTTTCATTTGTTTCTTTTGCAATCTTATTGGTACTTAGTCAACGTATACGTAACTAATGCTTCTTAAAGTAGACCAAATATGAACGAAATCTGATGATATGTAAAATAGTTGCTAATTTTGGGAGTTACCATCTCTTAATTAACTGTCACAGTGTTGATCACTACATCTCCGCTAGCACTCCACATATACATCAACAAACTATTTTGACTGCATTCAAAATTTGTATTAGAGGTCTGATAGGCCTAGGATGTAGAGAATGGGTCTATCCACTCTGTGAGTAGGGGAGACCGGGGCTAGTGGGCACACTTTTTACATTTTCGGTGATGAAAGAAAAATATAAATCTTCCTCTTATTTTTCATGAAATAAAAAACATAATTTTCTTTCGAAACAAAAGCACAATATTCTTTAGAAAAAAAAAAAACCATTTGACATGTTCCAACATGCCCCATGTACGGGGTAAGTTGGCACACACTATGGGGTAAGTTGGCACACACTATGGGGTAAGTAGGCACACACTATGGGGTAAGTTGGCACACACTGTGGGTAAGTTGGCATACACTATGGGATAAGTTGGCATACACTATGGGGTAAGTTGGCACACACTATGGGTAAGTTGGCATACACTATGGGGTAAGTTGGCACACCAGGGGAATTTGGGCACACATTTGGGGGTAATTGGCAACACTATGGGGTAAGTGGCTACCTAGGGGGGAAAGTTGACACACACATGGATAATTGGCATACACTATGGGGAATTTGGCACACCCTGGGGGTAAGTTGGCACCACTGGGGAAAAGTTGGAACACAAGGGGTAAGTTGCAACACTATGGGTAAGTTGCCACACTATGGGTAAGTTGGGATACCGGGGGGAAAATTTGGGCACACACAGGGGGAAATTTTTGGGGGCACACACTAGGGGGTAAGTTGGCCAAACTAGGGGAAATTTGGGCAAAACCTATGGGGTAATTTGGCACCACATGGTGTAAGGGCAAAACTATGGGAAAAATTGGCACACACAGGGGGTAAGTTGGCACCACTATGGGTAATTTGGCACCAAGGGGTAATTTTTCAAAAACTACGGGATAAGTTGGCACACACATGGGGAAGTTGGCACACACTATGGGTAATTGGCAAAAACTAGGGTAATTGGCACAAACTAAATTTGCCAGCTAAAATCAAAAGGGGACAAAAAGATCAAAACATCCGGCCAGGAAAACCGGGTAGCCCACCACTCAAAAGGGAGAGGTTTTAGTGCCAGGGAAAGGGAAAAAAAAATGTCAGGAAAAGGCAGAAATCGTACACCAAAATCCCTCATTCCTGAGTGGAACCACAGCATGGCCCACCCAAACCAAAAGATCCCGATATAAGCCGGAAAAAAAAATCCCCCCCCCCCCAGTACCAACAAAACCACCCGTCCGATAAAATTTTCCCTTTTCAAATATACAGGGCTAAAACCAGCAACAAACAAAAAAAAAACCTTTCTCTGTGGACTGTTGCAAGGGAAAAACAATGTTTGGGCTTTCACTGAACCCACATAAAGGTCACTTGACACGAAATATGGACCCGGTTACAACCTATCCCGATGTGACAGAGTAACAGGCAAAAGGGGGGGGGGGTTGGCCCGTCATGAGAGTCACTTGTTTTCACAGAACTGCTTAAAGCCTAAATATTTGGGAATTTTAGCATAAAGGTCGAGAACCAAAAATAGTCATTGTGGAGTCACAAACCTCCGGGTAACATCCCAGCAAAACCAGGGAAAAGCTGTTTAAAAATTGACCCTGTCCGGAAAATCTTTTCCCGCTCCTGCACCCAACATCTTGCTCCTGGGGGGTTTTTAACTTAAGGCACCTAAAAAGGAGGAATAAGCAAAAATTGTTGCAGTAATAACACCAGGGGGCAGCTCTGATAAAACTCACACTCACACAGCTTTTAAATCTCTGCACAAAATCAATTTAAACCGCAAATAATAGAGCCTACTGACTGGGGAAAAAACTAGACCTCATCTTTACAACAATAGATCTATAAGAAATGTCACCATATCAAAAACAATATATTCAATCACAACATTGAAATTCAGACATGTATGCGTGGAGCCCAGACCGCTAAAGACTAGTCACGAGGGGCATTCACCAAATTCAACTTCAATAAAAAAACAAAAAGTGGGGCCAAGTAAACCATCCTAACCGATATAAACGGGAAGAAATACTAAAACAAAACAGACCCCAACTTTTGCCAAAACAATTAAACCCGGGGGCACCGATTATGCCCAAGGCTTTTTTTTTTTTTTCCCCCCTAAGAAAAAGGAGGATAATGTAAAATAGAAAAAGACGGGCTTCCCTTTAAAGGGCACGGAAAAGAATAAAGGCGGCTAAAAGGGGTCAATATATTAAATGCGTAGGGGACACTGGCAGAGAAATACAAAAAGAACCTTTTGGGGACTCGGAATCGCGGGAAGAACAAAAGCCTAAAGAAATCAAAAGAAACCCAAATATTTTTTCCCAGCCAAATAAAAAACGAGAACAACGTCCGTTTTGGGCCCCATTTAAACAAGAGGGCCAAGAGCAGCAAGGAAATGAGGAGCTACTCAAGCCCCAATTTGACCATTTTTTACAAGCCGCTAACCAGAGGAGTCGAAGATCAAAAAATTTTTTATGAAGAGCCACAAAATTTGATTAACACAAGCCTTTTCCATGTTTCCTACGCCAAAAAGATTCGAACAGGGATAAAGACATGCCCATGCACTCTGCCCCCGGGGCCCGACTCAAGGAACTCTGTTTTTTTTTTTTTTTTTTTTTTTCAAAGAACGGGCAAGAAGCCCCTATAAACAAAGCCTTTCCATCCTAGGAAAAGGGAGCAGGGACACGGGGGTGCCCCCACAGTTCTAAAAAAAAACAGAATAGCCCACTCCCACAAGGGGGCAGTAAAAGCAACAGCAAAAAACACAGACCAAAAGCCCCTAAAAACCCATATCAAAAAAATCTTTGAAAGGGCCCTAAGAAGAAAGATCCCCACCCATCTAAAAACCCTCAGAACCAACCCAGGGCAAGGGGGTTTTTAGAACGGGGTGGGTTTCCTGTCTGCCCTCAACAATTGGATCATTTCAAACAAGGTCCTAAATGCCCTAGAAGAAAAAAAAAGGAATGCAGATTAATATATACGACTTTGAAAAACCCCTTCGCCCCTTTGTAAACCAGGGCGAAATTGGGGCCCCCCAAAATGCTTTGTAAAGGAATAACGGGAAACAGTCGGTCGAGGGATCTTTTAATTTTCCTCACTAACAAAAACCAAAGAGATTCGTCAAAAGAGTAAAAATCCGAGGCAAACTACGGTGAAAAACTCTGTTCCACAAGGCACAGTCTCGCTCCCATCTTGTTCCTCATCCTCATATCCGACATAGGGGCAAGGATGTCAGCCACAGCACCCTGTTTCCTTTTCAGATGACACCCGAATCTGCATGGGCAGTGCTTCCTTTTAGCACCCGCAAGGCTCCAGACGGACATCAACCAAATCCTTTTTAGTTTGGTTTCAGAAAACAAAATTTAAGTTCAAAGATGAAAAAATTTCAATTACCCCAGATATGGTAAACATGAAGGGAAAAAAAAAACTTCATCAGAGTACAAACAAATTCTGGGCCCCAAAATAGAGCGAAACACCAACGTCAAGACCGGGGAGTGATCATGTCGGAGGATCTCACCTTAAGGGACCAAAACATTGTTTCAATCGCATCTGTAAAAAAATGACGGGAGGGATAAGAGAACCTTAAAAAACAGGGAGGCCAACCCCATGAGACACTTTCGGGTCACTTGTTTATCTAGGGGAAAATATTGCGCACACAAACAGCCCTTTTAAAGGGAGGTAAAATTGCCGCCTAAAAAAATGTACAGAGAATTTTTCACGGCGCGCATAACGGAGAAAAAACACCTCAATTACTGGGGGGGCGCTTGAGGCCAAACCTTATTCCCTTAAAAACCAGGGAAAAGATACATGATTATATCACCGGAAAACCAAGGGACTATACCAAAAATTCACACGTCACTCCTACAAAGCCAAAATTGCCGGGCCCCCCCAAACCCCCCCCCCAATCCCTCCCCCCAACAAAACACCGAATGTTCAATGTACCCCAAAATAAGGGGGATTCCCAATAGACCCCGGGCATTTTCAAGCGGCACGGGACAACACCTAAAGTCATTTTCCCTGATCACCGGGGCTGGGGCTCGTCTTGGGGTTTTGCGTGCAGCCACAAACAGCCGGGATCAGGCTCTGATCCACCAGGGGGCCTGGTCACGACCGGGGCCGCGGGGCGTTGCCCCCCGAATTTCCCCCGGGTAAACTCCAGGAAACACTATGGGGAAATTTGGGCACACCTAGGGGATAATTGCACAGAAAAAAGTAATAGAAAATTTAGGAAAATGTAACAAAAAAATTAGATATGATTTCATATTTTTATTTCAAGAATACAATTTTCCATAGAAAACTTAAAAACCCTTTTTTTTAAAAAAAATTAAAAACGACTGGGTGTTAGACATTCAGTTGAAAAAAATTTTGCAATTCCAGAAAATTTGCACAAAATACTTAACACCTGAGATGAACTTAATCAAAATCACATCGGGTCACATTTTGTGGCATTATAAAAAAATTTTACATGGGGGCTTGGGGGGGCCCCCAAAACTTGCACATTCTACACTTACCATACTTCTCTTGGTTGCTTTGGAAAAAGGACCCATGCTCCAAACAGAGACTGTCCCTTCATCTGAATTTCCTCGTCACCATAACACTTTGTTTCTTTGTTTCTTCGTTGCTTTTGATATCAAAATGGAGGGACGTTTCCCCCTTTTTCATCCACTTCTTTTCCTGGGCCCAGCTTTAGAAATGTCATCAGTTCTTGGGGAGTTTGGGGTTTTTTCCCACAAGTCCGAATAGAGGGTTTTGGGTTCATTCTCTTTTTGAAGGTAGAAATATTCTGATTGAACAAGATTTTTTATAGACGTTGGGCGTCAACTTTTTGTGAGTGCCATTCCCTCTGAGTTTCATTTTAATTTTCCCTGAAACATTTTTCTTTTTCTTTTGTTTTTCCTTTTTCTGCCAGTCGTAACACCCAAAAAACCAAACCCGGAATATGTCTCTGTTAAAGGGGAAATCCCAGCACCCCCAAAACCCAGCCAAAATTTAGCTAAGTCACAGCAAGTGGAAAGCGGTGGGCCTACTTTTGGAATTCAAGATCCAGGGGTGTGTAAGAAAGTAAGTAAGAAATTTATTAGGTATACACAAATTACGTTACTAGAATTTAAAACATAGAACATTTTTGGGAGAACCTAGGATACCCAAAAAAATCAGGTGATTTATTTCCCAGGGGTCATCCGGGAGCACTGCAAAGTTAAACAAATTTTTTCAAGGTCCGTAGACATAACATCAAGGGCTGCACCCTGTGTGAGCATGTGGTGGAAAAGAGGACAGTGATCCCATTGACCTTATTAAAAATCAGGGGCCGTATGGAAAAATGAAAACCCAAGATTGTCTAATAGCAAAAAAACTGGCTTTCTTAAAATTTTTACTGTTTTACAAAATTTTTTAAAAACTCCAAAAAAATGTGACTCCTTCCCCATCCGATGGATTGGAGTAATGTGGGGCAATTGGCACATGCAATTTCTCCTTTTTTCTTGAGCCAACTTGCCCCAACCAACAAGTTCATAAAAAAAGGGTTTTTAGTTATAAACTGTTTCATGGGTAAACAATCCTTAAACCCAAAGTTAAAATTAGGGGCTACTTTGGGATATTTCTATTTACAACCCATAAATGTTACAGCAAAAATATAAGCAATGAAAATTTTTACTTCCCGGGCATCAAAAAAAAATTTTTTCCCCCACCCCTTTAAGTACTGTAACCTTTGGTATTTACTTTTTGGGAGTGAGAAAGCACCTGTGATCCTATGATGAAAATAACAACCCCCGTCTAGGGGAAAATATCTAAAAATTATTACAAGTTGTCAACTTACCCTTGTTCCCAACTACCCCACTCCCCCACTGTTCAGAAAATCTTAGTTCCCTAGTGTACCCCCGGGGTTCACCCTGTTGATTGAGCTCCATGGTGCAAACAGCATGGCAAACACCAGAGATTTACTAAACCCATCATATTAACACTTTTTCAGTGAAAGTGATTTTTCCCCGGGAATCTATGGTTTTGGGTGGATTGCCGCAAGTAATTGGGGAAAATTATCGAAACCCGATGATAACTCAGATAATCAATGGCAAAATTCGACTATCATTTAATTTTGTCCACTGCATCCTGCCAGAAGACCCTTCACCGAGAGTCCCCAGAGTACTTTCAACTTACTTTGACGAGATTTCAGTAAACTTGACCGAAATCAGACAAAAAAGTTTTACCAGTAGAAATAGACAACAACGTTGCAGAATTGACATCCCTGTAAAGAAAATGAGGCCGAAATGTATCTTTCCTTGCCAGATAATACTTAGCCTCATACAAAAGCATAGATACCGTATGCCAAACACACTCAGTACCACAATCTTCCTAATTTCCCCTTCTTGCAACGGTTCACGATGTTGTTACAAATGTGCACTATCTTAGCGGAAACTACCTATAAAAAAAACTCGGGGAAGTGTTGTACCTGAAATAAATTTCCCGGTGTTACTTTTCCCTTCAGGAACCTTTTTTTCGACACTCTTGATTCTGTCTTTTAAAGGGAAAAAAACCCAAAGAAATTTAATCAATTTCGATAATAAATTTTTGTTATATGTGATGAGACTGTCCTGGTGTTGGAAGTTTTTGTCTAACCGGGGACACACTGCATGAGTATCACCTAATTGTGGCTGCGGGGGTCAATCAGCGCCTGGCCCCCCCCTCTCCATGAATGCTATAGGTCCCTCCTCCCTGCTCAATGAGCTTTACATACCTCGTCTTTAAAGCATTATGGTTCCTGCCTCCATAACCCCTCGCCCAAATGTTCCCCTTCCTGACCACTATGACTGAAGAAATACTTCCTAACATCCCCGTGACTCACTGAGTCTTCAACTTCCAAGAGTGACCCTTGTTTTTTTGTTCCCCCCCTGAAACACGTTCCATCCACCTTGTCCATTCCACGCAGAAAATTTTGTTATCGTTTCATGCTCCCCTAACCCCCTGTCCCCATTGTCGCAGGCCAATTTCCCTTTAAACCTTTTGTCGTAGGACATTTCCCTTATCTCTGGGAAAAACCTTGTCCAAAACCCTTTTCACTTTTTTGATTTCTTAACGTGCTTGAACGGGGCGGGTTCCCAAAAAGGGTTGCATCTCCAATCGGCGGATGTTTGGGGGTTTTTGGGGTTTTGTTCACAATAGATGGGAAAAATTCCATGGCGGCTATACATTGTTCACTGACAATGTAACCAGCCCTATGTTCGATGATTTTTTCAATGTGAACAACCCTGAGTTGAAGCCTGGAGAAAAAGGAAAAAATATCAAAGGTTACGGGGGGGAGTGAACCCTTTGGGAGTGTGGATGAACCCTTGGGGAGTGTGGTGTGAACCTTGGCATGTGATGAACCTTGGCTTTTAGGGGTGACCCCTTTGGGAGTTGGGGTGAACCTTGGCAGTTGGGGAACTTGGAGTGTGGGGGGAACCTTGGGAGTGTGGGGGGAACCTTTGGGATGTGGGTGATCTTGGATGTAGGTAACCCTTTGGCAGTGGGGGGTGAACCTGGCGTGTGGGTGAGTTGGCAGTGTGGAGTGAACCTTGGCAGTTTTGGAAACCTTGGGATGTGAAATGAACTTGGGATGTGGGGGGAACCTTGGCAGTGAGGGGTGAACCTTGGCGTGGGAGAACCGGGAGTGTGGGGTGAACCTTGCAGTGTGGGGGGAATCTTGGGGATGTGAGGTGAACCTGGCAGTGTGGGGGGAACCTTGGCATAGGGGGTGAAATTTGGGGTGTGAGGGGAACCTTGGCGGTGGGATGAACCTTGGCAGGGGGGGGTAACTTGGCAGTGTGGGGTGAGCCTTGGCAGTGTGGGGAAACCTTTGGGGTGTGGGAGAACCTTGTCAGTGTGGGATGAACCTTGGGTGAGGGTGAAACCCTTGCGTGTGGGGGGGAACCCCGACAGTTGGGGGAACCTTGACAGTGGGGGGAACCTTGGCACTGTGGGGTGAACCCTTTGGCTGTGGGGGGAACCTTGGCAGTGTGGGGGGACCTTGGCATGTGGGGGGAACCTTGGCAGTGGGGTAACCTTGGGAGTGTGGGGGAACCTTGGGAGTGTGGGGTAACCCTTGACAGTGGGGGGGGAACCTTGGGATGTGGGGTAACCTTTGGGAGTGTGGGGGGAACCCTGGCAGTGTGGGGTGAAAACCCCCTATGGGGTGAACCTTGGCAGGGGGGGTGAACCTTGACAGGGGGGTGAACCCTTTGGGGGTGGGGGGGGGCCTTGCAGTGTGGGGGGAACATTGGATGTGGGGGGAACCCGGGGGAGTGTGGGGGGAAACCGGCGTGTGGGTGAACCTTGGCAGTGTGGGATGAAAACCTTTGGGAGTGTGGATGAACCTTGGCATGTGGGGAAACCTTTGGATGTGGGATGAACCTGGCAGTGTGGGGTGAACCTTGGCATGTGGGTGAACCTTTTGGGAGTGTGGGGTGAACCTTGGGGAGTGTGGACTGAAAAACCCTTTGGGAGTGTGGGATGAAACCTTGGGAGTGTGGGATTTAAACCCTTGGGAGTGTGGGATGAACCTTGCAGGGGGGTGACCGGCATGTGGGGTGAACCTGGCATGGGGGTAACCTTGGCAGTGTGGGTGAACCTTTGGGATGTGGGGGTGAACCTTGGAGTGTGGGATGAACCTTGGCAGTGTGGGGTGAAACCCTTTGGGGTGTGGGGGAACCTTGGAGTGGGGGTGAACCTTGCATGTGGGGGGGAACCTTGGGAGGTTTGGGTGAACCTTTGGGATGTGGGATGAACCCTTCGGTAGGGGAAAACCTTTGGGATTTTTGGGGGTGAATCTTGGCATGTGGGTGACCTTGGGAGTGTGGGGTGACCTTAGCAATGTGGGGGAGCCTTGGCATGTGGGGTGAACCTTGGGGTGTGGATGAGCCTTGGCAGTGTGGGGTGAACCTTTTTCAGTGTGGGGTGAACCTTCGCTAGGGGGGAACCTTGGCATTTGGGATGAACCTTGGGGGGTGGAGTGAGCCTTGCGTGTGGGGGGAACCTTGGGAGTGTGGATGGCCCCTTTGGGATATGGGGTGAACCTTGGGAGTGTGGGAGGAAACCCTTTGGGATTTTGGGAGAACCTTGGCAGTGTGGGGTGAACCTTGCAGTGTGGGATGAACCATGGCAGTGGGGAAATGGGGGGCCCTTGCAGTGTGGGGGGAACCCTTGGGAGTGTGGAAAGAACCTTGGGAGGTGGGGTGAAACCCTTGGGAGTGTGAAGTGCCACTCTGGCACAGGCTTCAAGGGAAAAATTAAAACTTTACACTTCTAAAAAATTGCTGGGAAATTTAACACACATTAACCTGAAATATCTGAAAACCTCCTACGGGGCCCATCTCAAACCACTAAAACCCAGGAAAACAGCCAAATCCGCAAGCACCCTGCAACCCCCATCTTTACCCCCGCAACCCCATTCGCCCGCAACCACCCTCTCACCCCCCCAACCACCATCTTTACCCCTGCAACCCCCATCTTCAGCCCTGCAACCCCCTCTTCACCCTGCAACCCCATCTTCAGCCCTCAACCACCCTCTCAGCCCTGAACCACCATCTTCACCCCTCAACCCCCTTCACCCCCAACCACCACCCCCCTGCAACCACCATCTTTACCCCCGCAACCCCCACTTTAGCCCCGCAACCCAAACCCCTTGCACCACAATAAAGAAAAGAAAAAAGAAAACAAAACAAAAAAAAAGCAATTAAGAAAAAATCTTTCCCCCAACCGCATCATGGATACTGAATTGGTATAAAGTGTGCGCTGATGGGTTTGTGTGGGAACCCATCCATGAATTTTTTTTTAAAAATTTATGAATGACATCACACACACACACCACACACACCAACACACACACACACACAAGTATTAAAATAACCTAAGTGGGTAGGGCCCCTTACCTTTATTACCCCTCCCCCCCTCCCCCAACCACCCTTTTCCCCCTTTTCCTCCTTACCCATCCTACAAAGTCGGGGCATAACTGGCCCACGTGGGAACTATATAGAAATCCCCAGGTTTTTGCGGAATTAGAAAAAATTAGGGAAATTTTTCCCCCGGGTGCGCCCAAAACATTGATAAATCCAGGTACCTACTTTTTTCTAGGAGAAAAATGAGCAGCAATAAAAAAACAGCCCAACGTTTACCTGCCGATTTCGATCCCGATCCCTTTGTGAGCTAGGGTATTACAACCCAAATCACAAGACTTTTTTTCCCGGGGGGTCAAAAACCTCTCATCACATCAAGGGGAAAAAAATCAATAAATAAATAATCAAACTATTTCAAACAAAAATGGCAAAAAGGCCCATCAGAGGGGCATTTTTTCCCGTTCACACAGAAATAAAAAAAGGAATGGCCCCACAGCACTGGCACCATCCGGCACCATCCTGGCACCATCACTGGCACCCTCCTGGCACCATCACTCGCACCATAAAACTGG
>NW_026464505.1:0-12722 GCF_026875155.1 Cherax quadricarinatus
CCCGGGGGGCATCTAGAACATTTGAAGCTTGTAAAAGTGGGGGGCTGCTGTATGGTGTGATCATTCGATTAACACAATACAGAAAGCCCCCAAATCGTTCTAAGTTGAAGACCCTTATAATGAATTATAGCAAATCCGAGATTCCTGAGGTGTTTTAAGTAAGGTTTCTGTACAGTAGTTGCAGAAAAAAAAATTTTTTTTATTATTTTTACATGCAAACAATTCTTAAAACAAAAACACTCACCCATTTTTATTTTAAAAGCACCAACAGGATAAAAAATTAGAATTACCCAACATAGAAACCACTGTTAAAGCACAGGAAGGTGTCCTTAAAATTACGAGGGGTTTATGTTCTAACGAACCCTTTGTAAGTTGAAAAATCATGGGAGAATTAAATTATATGCTAAAAAAATAACAAATTAATAACTACTGTCCTTAAAAACGTAAATAAACAAAAAATTTACTGAACAAATTTAAAATACAGCCTTCCTACTTAGGACGTACTCCTTCACCCGATGCCTTGGACTTACAAGGGGCTCTCTGACCATTTCATCCTAAAATAATGTATATTAGAGTGTTTCCCTCTTCTGTTATTCAATATACAGTACGCTCGTATGTGTAAAAAATTACCAGAAGTTATAATGGGCAAAATACATTAAAAAATTTCAAAGCGGATGAACAAACCCACTCCCAAAATTTAATATGCTCCTCCTTAGCGACAATTCATTTAAAAAACCCCTTAAATGGCCCAAATAATATATGTTTTTTCAACATTTGAAATTTTGAAAAAAATGTAGTTTTTTTTTTTTCATTTGAAAAGTGAAAAAAACTTTTTTCTACATTTGTTTTTTTTGTTATTTCGAAATAGTAAAAAAAAAGTTTTATTTGAAAATTTTAAAAAAAAAAGAGATCTATTTTTGGGACCTATGGTTGAACGTCATCTGTTTGGACTTTTAAGGTTTTAATGAGTGGTCTCATAAATGGAACTCCATCGTTAAGTGAGGAGGCTTTCCAGTATAAAAAGTAAATAAAAGAATACAAGTTACCTTTAATGTTGGGAAATTTATTTAACCCTTTGGGGGTTTTTCGTCGTACTGTGCCTTCGGTAGGGGTTTTTGGTACTATACCAAAAATTCTGCGGCCTCAAATCTCGCCGAAAAGGCTGTAGGCCTAGGTGTGAGAGAAGGGGGTTGCGGGGGTCAGGTGGGGGTAAAAAAAAATTCGGGCCCCCAGGGGTGCTTTGGGGGGGGGAAAACCCTCTTTAGTAAAAAATGTTCCACCATGCCTCGGGGTAAGAAGCTCCTCCCCCCTGGGGCAAAAATTTGGACATTTTTGTTCCCCAGTGACAGTTTAATATGAGGGAAAGTCAGTGAAATGGTTTTGGTTTTTAGTATTTTTTGCCCCGAAAAAATTACCATAATATCGGTAATAGTGAAAAAACCCCAGACCCCTCACCCTTCCCCCTCTGGTGCGGGGGCCCCGGTTCCGTTCATTGTTCCAAAACCCAAGAGGAAACTTTATTTCCCAAACCCCAAACGATGAGGGATGGGGATTTTGGATAGTGAATTGAATACAACCTTCAAACTAGTTCCAGTTTTTATGTGAAGGCAATTTTCCCCCAGTAAGCGCAGTATAACGCGAAATAGCCTCGAATGTGCCATATCTACCCAAAGGGGAAGGAGTGTATTGGGAGTACACCCCTGGCTGTACAACAGAACGGACAGTGAAAAGACGAAGATACGTTCAATTGGGGATGGAAAATGTGCGTGGTGGAGTGGTGCCGGGGGTGAGGCCCCAGCAGGGGGCCCATGTCCCCCCCCACCTGCCCCCCACGCCGCGGGGCCTCAGTGACAGAACAAAGGCCCCACCCCCTCCCCCAACACCGCCTCCACAACCCACCCCCCACAACCACAACCCCCCACAACCAAAACCACCTGTCATTGTCCATACCCACCAGCAACCGCACGGGGTTTGGGCAGGAAGCGTCAATTTTTTCCAAATCCCCACCGTTTAAAGGGGCAGCCAAAGGGAATACGGCCATCTTGTGCACTTGGGAAAATGCCACGAAGGGGATGTTTGGTTTTTTTTTTACAACCAGGGAAAAAAAGTTTTGTCATGGAAAGCAACAAAATACGAGTACACCATGGCAAACCAATACTTTCACCCAAAATCCGTCACACCATGAGGAGGCAACTGTGGCTGAGCTGTATCTTTTTTTTTTGCCACAATAAGCTTTGCCACATGTGTATAACAAAAAAAGTGAAACATATGGTCAACGACCCCCCATTTCAACACCATTTTTAGTGAAAAAAATCCCGTGAAACGATTTGTGCTAAAATTACGTTGCTTTACTTCTCAATAAAACCAAGGGCCTGACAGAACTGACATTATTAAGATTTAGGAATGTGTTTGTGTATCTGAAAAAGAAATTCAACCTTTTTACCCCCCAGGGGGCTTGTAAAATTTACGAGTCTTTGATTCTGTCAAAGGGAAACTCTCTTTTAAACAGTAATACCAAGCAAGAGGAAAGCTTTGTATAAAGTTTTTTGTGCTTTGTATTGTTTTCAGTGGTTGGTATTGGGGTATTTTGTGTACACTGGAAGTTAACTTTTTAAATACCAGGAAAATATTGGGCATCTCGGTGAGTGTTCGAAAAATGAAAAACCATACTTGGAAGGGGCAAATTTTATACAGATAAAATGGTACACAAACCCCCCACCATGATTTTTTGGAGTGAACATGCAGATTGTGTGGCACGTGCGTGCAAATCGAAAAAAAATGCCCCGGTTGATCGGCACTCGAAGGTAGGTGCGGCGTTTGCTGCCCAATGAATCATGCATTTCGGTGCATGAAAAACGGAAAGTCACCGTTTCATCAATTCACCCAAGAAATGGCAGAAGTGGCAGGAGCATAGAGAAAGAAATGAACCCCTTCTAAAAATCAGCGGATTGATTACACCTTCACATCGTTTGTGGACAAATTGACATGCAATTGGGGGGGGGGCTGATTGTGTCGCGATTTTAAAAAGGTCATCAAAATGTTTTTTTTCCCTCTTTGGAAATTTTCCCTGCCAATGCTTTTAATTGTTAAGATGGCACCAAACAAAACCCCGTACGGCGAATTCTGTTTGTCTGTATCAGACAAATAGTATTCAAATACCCAAAGGGAAATTTCACCTGCAAACCCCCACCAAAATTTTCAAAAACACCTGCTGTCTGAACATGGGGATCATTCCTGGTAAAACTGCTGCTACTGCTTTTAAGAAAAAGGCTCGAAGAGGGGGTTACGTCTGTTCACATACAAAAAAACGCCCCCGACAACCAGAGACATGTTTTATTGTAGGAGGGAAAAATCCATGTGCATACACCATGTTTCAAAGAGTTTCCCCAAAGGGTGCAGAAATTCTAGAAAATGTCCCGTGACTGTAATTTATATAAAAAATTTGAAAAAAAGTAAAAAAAAACATTTCATATTGTTTGTTTGTGTAAAAATTTTTTTGAAACAAAAAAATGACAACAGTGTTTAGCCCTTATTTTGTATATTTAAAAAAATAATTAAAAAATATGATCATGTTTGGGCCCCAGAGGCCTAAAATTATCGAAAAAAAAAATTGAAAAAAAATTGAAAATAGTACATAAAAAAATAAAAAGAAAAATACCGGGGGCGGCTCGGCATGTTACCATAGTTTTCAATTTTGGGAAAATTTTACCCTCCATTCTCGGTAAATTACCTAAAATTTTTTTGTTTGCCCAAAATGTTTAGAAAAAAATACCTATTTTTTCCCTAAGAAAAAATAATTTTTTTTTTTTTTTGAAATTTGGCCCCCCCTGAGAACGTTTTTGGAAGGGCCCCGTCGACCCCAAAGGGTTAATTTATCTCCCCAAAATAATTGCTGCCCACCACGAAAAGCAAAATTCGAGTCGAACCTTTTAAAATCAAAATTTGTAAATTGAACCCAAAATTTTTGCATACTATGGGGGTTCCTGCTTGCACACCTAAATGCACCCATCCTGACAAACATGTATCATGTCACCCCTCATTGTCAAGCATATCAGCACCCCTCACTGACAACATACAGTCAACCATCAAGACAAGAACTGTAACTTCTGAGCTCATTACCTTTGTACCTAGTTCAGCTATCAAAACTTTGGGGGCCCAGTCCCTGGACCCATTACGTACCTCTGTAATCTGTAAATACCTTTGTAACTTGTCATGATTGTGACCAGACTTACCTGGAGTTCATTACCTTTGTAAATTGTGAGTTCATTACCTTTGTAAATTGTGAGTTCATTACCTTTGTAAATTGTGAGTTCATTACCTCTGTAACTTGCTCAGCTATCAAAACTTTGGAGTCCAGTCCCTGGACCAATTATGTACCTCTGTAATCTTTTGACTACCACCCACAGGATGGGTATGGGGTGCATAATAAACATATTAAACTAACTAACTAACTAACAAGAACTCTATCATGCCACCCATCAATGTACAATCACTATCATGTAACCCATCATTGTACAAGCACTATCATGTCAACCATAACTGTACAAACACTGTATCATGTCAATCATCATTGTACAGGCACTGTATCATGTCAACCATCACTATACAAACATTGTATCATGTCACCCATTACTGTACAAACATTGTATCATGTCACCCATCATTGTACAAACACTGTATGATGTCAACCATCACTGTACATTGTATCATGTCACCCATCACTGCACAAACACTGTATGATGTCAACCATCACTGTACATTGTATCATGTCACCCATCTCTGTACAAACATTGTATCATGTCAACCATCTCTGTATAAACATTGTATCATGTCACCCATCACTGACATTGTATCATGCACCCATACTTACAAACATTGATCATGCAACCACTCTTACAAACATTGTATTAAGCTGAAATAAAACTTTTAACTTTGCTGGCCCAGTTATGGTGTGGTTTTGAACCTTCTCCATAATCAGTACAGTCTGTGACCATTTAGTGGTGGAGGTGGACCAGTTAGGTCATTCATAATTACTCACCCCATGTACAGCATTTGAATGCCACAGTTCATTTGTTCGGGGAGTTTAAAATTCTTCAATCCTTCACAGAAAAAAACTCAGGGGGAGTCCTGAACATCTCCGGGGCCCCCTGGGGCACGCCCCGGGTCCCCCGGAAATAACATCAGAGAAACCCAAAGGATTTCGCTCATGCCCAGCGAAATTTTTAAAGCGGTGTCACAAATTTACTTCTTGCCTCTCTTGTTGCAGTAATTTTGGCGGTCCCCAAATTCTGTAGGAAAAAACTGATTCAATATTACTGATTTTACTAAATTATTTTTATTTTTAAAAGCAGTTACTGATAAAAAGACTGACAGAACTTATTGTCAGTACAAACGCCAGTAAGTATTGCCCTCTGGAGGGGGTTTGTAATGGCATACCATGAAGGGGGTGTGATGCCCAAATGCAGGAACATACCCATGAAGGGGTGTTGCCCAAGTGCTAGGGGAACGTACCATGAAAGGGTGTGTGAGCCCAAGGCCCAGGAACATACCAAAGGGTGTGTGAGCCCAAGGCTAGGACATACATAAGGGTGTGGAGCCCCAAGTGCTAGGAACAACCATGAAGGGGGTGTGATACCCCCAAATAGTAGCTTACCCTGAAAGGGTTTGTGATGCCCAAGTATTAGAGACAAAGACCAAGTCCTTAAAAAATGTTGATCATGCCCCAAATCAGTATACTTTCCAACGCCACCACACGCTGGCCTGCCCGTCCACTACGCCCATCCAAACTGGTGTTTCGAAAAAACAAAATACTGGAATTTCTCAGCTCCACACTGAGGTCCGGGGGTTTATTCGTGGAAAGGGGGGGAAACATAGGTCGTGTTTCCCCTTTAAAACACCTGCTACACTGTTCACCTAGCAGTAATAGGTTTCCTGGGTGTTAGTCACCTTACACCTGCTGTCACTGTTCACCTAGCAGTAAGTGACCAGTGTGGGTGGCATCCTGGGGGACAAGATTGAAGGACCACAATGGAAATATGTAAGACAGACAGTCCTTGATGACCCACTGACTTTCTTGGGTTATCCTGGGTGGCTAACTCTCCCTACCCTGGGTTATCCTGGGTGGCTAACTCTCCCTACCCTGGGTTATCCTGGGTGGATAACCCTCCCTACCCTGGGTTATCCTGGGTAGCTAACTCTCCTTACCCTGGATTACCTGGCTGGCTAACACTCCTTATCCTGGGTTATCCTGGGTGGTTAACACTCCCTACCCTGGGTTATCCTGGGTGGCTAACTCTCCCTACCCTGGGTTATCCTGGGTGGCTAACACTCCCTACCCTGGGTTATCCTGGGTGGCTAACTCTCCCTACCCTGGGTTATCCTAGGTGGCTAACACTCCCTACCCTGGGTTATCCTGGGTAGCTAACTCTCCTTACCCTGGATTATCCCGGCTGGCTAACACTCCCTACCCTGGGTTATCCTGGGTGGCTAACTCTCCCTACCCTGGGTTATCCTGGGCAGCTAACTCTTTCTTACCCTGGGTTATCCTGGGTAGCTAACTCTCCTTACCCTGGATTATCCTGGGTGGCTAACACTCCCTATCCTGGGTTATCCTGGGTGGCTAACCCTCCCCACCCCAGGTTATCCTGGGTGGCTAACCCTCCCCACCCTAGGTTATCCTGGCTGGCTAACACTCCCTATCCTGGGTTATCCTGGGTGGCTAACCCTCCCCACCCCAGGTTATTCTGGGTTGCTAACCCTCCCCACCCTAGGTTATCCTGGGTGGCTAACCCTCCCCACCCCAGGTTATCCTGGGTTGCTAACCCTCCCCACCCCAGGTTATCCTAGGTGGCTAACCCTCCCCACCCTAGGTTATCCTGGCTGGCTAACACTCCCTATCCTGGGTTATCCTGGGTGGCTAACCCTCCCCACCCCAGGTTATTCTGGGTTGCTAACCCTCCCCACCCTAGGTTATCCTGGGTGGCTAACCCTCCCCACCCCAGGTTATCCTGAGTTGCTAACCCTCCCCACCCCAGGTTATCCTAGGTGGCTAACACTCCCTATCCTGGGTTATCCTGGGTGGCTAACCCTCCCCACCCCAGGTTATCCTGGGTGGCTAACCCTCCCCACCCCAGGTTATCCTGGGTTGCTAACCCTCCCCACCCCAGGTTATCCTGGATGGCTAACCCTCCCCACCCCAGGTTATCCTGGGTGGCTAACCCTCCCCACCCCAGGTTATCCTGGGTGGCTAACCCTCCCCAGGTAAAAAAAAAATGCTAACAAATATTATCTGATCTTAATTTCTCTAAAATAGCATCAAGGATCAGCATGTTGGCTTCCTGGGCTTTAATAGTGTGAGAGAAGAAACAGTACGCTCAGTTTGGTATAAGCTGATCAATGGGCACCTGCTTCATCCCTATGATCACCGGTGCTTCTGATAGGTCCTCTTGTATCTTGGCTCCCACATTCTGATAGGCCTGTAATGATAAGACTACAGTAGTCTCCCTATATCCATGAGGGATATGTTCCAAGACCTACCATGGATGACCAAAACCACAGATAGTACCCAAAATTCTAATACCCCAACTACTTTTGATTGTCACTGTTGTATTCAATGACCATTCTACCTCATAGTCTTAATTTGTTTAATATCTACAGAATCTATCTCCTTTTTTTACAACTTACCGCATCACTGTTCCATCTTATTTTATTATAAACTAGCCATAACTTGTCCTCAATAATTCTACCTCACTTTAAGAAATACTCAATTGCCCAATTTTATTCTAAAATCCCTATTATTGCCCAATTTTGCTTTAAACTATATTGATCAAACTTATTGTAAACTTCTTTTATTGACCATTTTATTTTATACTTTTTTAAACTAGTATTTTCAACTACAACTCTTATACTATCCTGTCTACCATCTTACTAGCATATTATAACCAAGTCATTGCCATTTTTATTTCTTTCATTTTTTTTATTATTATTCTTTTGCTACCTTAACTTGTGTATTTTATCCTGTCAATTTAAATCTAGTTATACTCTAATTCTTGTAAACAACTTATATAAAACCTTAGTGCAAATACAACTGAGAGTCTTGTGCCTTTTTTATATTATTAGATTAAACTCAGTTGTACTATAGTCAATACCAAATTCATTATATTAGACCATAGTGCAATTACTAGTGAGAGACTGGTGCTATTTTTAATTTGTATTTTCATATTATTAGATTAGATCTAGTTGTACTATAGCTCATTCTAGCTCAAAACATAGACTCCACAAAAGTCATTATATTAGACCTTAATGCAATTACAAGTGAGAGTCTTGTTCTATTTTAAATTTGTATTTTTATATTACTAGTTTATACCTAGTTGTACTTTAGTTCATTCCAGCACAACACATAGACAACATCAACTTCATTATGTGTAGTAGTGACTATACTCTATATGACCAAAATACTCTAGCTATATACTTATCCAAGCTTCCCACCACTACAGATATCAGTACTAGAACTCAACACACAACTCAGGATATAAATAACCATAATTTAAACCTAGAAGATGATTGATCACGTTGACCCTGATCTAAACCTCCATAATCTGACACCCAATCAAAACCTATTGGAAATTTAACCTGCCTTTATTACACAGCATCACAAGCCAGCACTATCCTAAACAATGCTAAAAGTCTATCATACTTAACTACAACATCAGGTCCTTAAGCAAACACTATGATGACCTCCTGGCACTCTTTGAATCACTAAAGACACCCTTCTCCTGCATTATTCTTACTGAGACCTGGCTTAAGCAGGACACAATAGATATCTACCCTCTACCAGGATACACAGCAATTCACAACTGCAGACCAAACCAAGTTGGGGGTGGTATTGCAATCTATTACTCTAACCAATTATCTTGTATTAGCACCACTTGCTTTAGTGATGAATATTGGGAATACATTTTTGCTAATTTTACTGTAAAAAACATTAAGACACCTATAACAATCGGTGCCATTTACCGGATACCTCACACAAACATCCCAAATTTCAGTGAGAAATTAAAGTCACTAATAAAAAAACAGACAAATGAATAAGCACCACCTTCTCTTAGCTGGAGACTTCAACATCAACCTTGGCTTACTAGATGATCAGCCTGTAACTGATTTCATCAACAATATGAACAACACACTTCTCATACCAACAATAACTAAACCAACCAGGCTCACTGAGACAAGTGCAACCATAATAGACCACATATGGACCAATATAAATAGCCCCCCTTAAATCAGGGATAATCACAGATAGCACTACAGACCACTTCCCTACCTTCCTCCTGACAAACATTAATAAACCACCACTTGAATACAACAAAGTCTCATTTAGACTCCATGACGAGGCCTCAATAAGGAAGTTCACAGCTGACCTAGAGATTGTTGACTGGCCTACAGAATTCTCCAAGGCCAATGGTATTGATGACTGGACAGGCATTTTTCTTAACAAATTACTTAGACTATACAACAAACATTGTCCTATAAAAACGAAACAGATCACAAACAAACGGCTTGGTTGCCCATGGCTAACCAGCACCATTCTGAAATCCACTGACAAGAAACACCAATATGAAAAGCAATATAGACAGGGCTTAATACACAAAAGATATTCTTAAACACTATTCATCAGTTCTCACCAAAGTAATAAAGAAAGCCAAACAACTATACTACTCCAGTAGATTCACAGACACTAGAGGAGATATAAAAAAGACCTGAAAACACTCTCTCAGATTCTAGGGACCCACAAACTGAAAAAAAAAAAGAATATTGTCCTAACTAAACCTAATGAAACACCACTACATCCCACTGACACAGCTAACAAGATAAACGACTTCTTCTCAACCATAGGATCTAATCTCGCCAATAAAATCCCACATACCAATGCCCATGCCGGGGACTACCTTTGATGGGAATTTCCCAAATTCCTTCTATCTTGCACCAACTGAGCCCCCGGAAGTCACCGAGATTATAAAGTCACTTAAAAACAACTCAGGGGAAACTGTCTAATGTCCCACCATTACTGTACAAGCGAGCGGCCCATTTCCTTTCGCATGCTATTTCATTACTTTTTAACAAGTCACTAGAAACTAGCACCTTCCGAAACTACTCAAGATGGGAAGGGTTACACCAATACATAAAGGTGGTGACCCTACAGACTTAAACAACTATAGGCCAATATCAAACTTACCATTGCTATCCAAAATCTTTGAGAAACTCGTGCACAGGAGACTATATTCATTTATAACAGCACAAAACATACTCAACCCCTGCCAATTTGGATTTAGGAAAAAATACAAGCACTAATGATGCAATCATAAAAATGCTAGATCTGCTTTACACAGCATTGGAAAATAAGGAATATCCACTAGGAATTTTTATTGACCTAAGAAAAGCTTTCGACACAGTAGACCCCGACATCCTACTCCCCAAACTTGATCATTACGGTATAAGAGGCCATGCGCTTGCTTATTTCAAATCTTACTTACTAATAGGTATCAGTATGTTACCATTAAAGACACAGCATCAATAACACAGCCACTTGATACTGGAGTTCCGCAGGGAAGTGTCCTTGGTCCCCTGCTCTTCCTCATATACATCAATGATCTTCCAAACGTATCCCAACACCTGAAACCCATTCTCTTTGCTGACGACACGACTTATGTCATCTCTCACCCTAATCTTGCCACCCTCAACACCATTGTTAACGAGGAGCTGATCAAAATATCGACTTGGATGACAGCCAATAAACTTACGCTTAACACTGACAAAACCTACTATATTATGTTTGGTAGCAGAGCAGGAGATGCACAAATTAACATTAAGATCGACAACACTCTAATTACCAGACATAATGAGGGCAAATTCCTAGGCCTATACCTTGACAACAACCTGAATTTCAGCACCCATATCCAACACATAACCAAAAAAGTATCCAAAACAGTTGGGATCCTCTCCAAGATAAGATACTACGTGCCGCAAAATGCCCTTCTCACACTATGCCACTCACTCATTTATCCATACCTCACCTATGCTATTTGTGCTTGGGGATCAACTGCAGCAACACACCTAAAGCCAATAATAACCCAACAAAAAGCTGCAGTAAGAATAATCACTAAATCCCATCCCTGGCAACACACCCCCCCACTCTTCATAGATCTAAACTTACTCCCTGTTCAGTACATCCACACTTACTACTGTGCAATCTACATCTACAGGACCTTAAACTCCAATATCAACCTTGACCTAAAACGCTTTCTTGATAGTTGTGACAGAACCCACAGGCATAACACCAGACACAAACATCTCTACGACATTCCCCGTGTCCGACTAAACCTTTACAAAAATTCAATGTACGTCAAATGCCCTAAAATCTGGAACACCCTACCTGAGAACTCTAGAACTGCAGACACATTCATCACCTTCAAAACTACATTAGAAAACATCTTATCTCCCTGATACACCCCATCAACTAACTACACGAATACCACCTGGTGGTTCACACTTACACTCACCCCCTTTTTCCATAAACGAATTTTAAACCCAAATTTTAAAAAATAATAAACCTATGAACTCCAATACTGAAACTAAAACTGTCCCAAAAACCCAAAAAAAATTCACATTGCAAAACTCACAAACTAGTATTTAGTCACTTGCCTAATATCAATTTACCTCATAATTTGTAAATTTTAAAAAAAAGATTAAAACTAAGTCTCCCCAAAATGCCTACCATGCTAGGCTTTCTAGGGGGTCACCTGTAACTTTTTTAACTAATGTAAACCACAAACAAAAAAAATTCGTAAATTAAAATTGTAATCTTTATAGAGAATATACTTTGAATTTGAATTTGAAAACTATGCACATACAGTGGGACCCCGAGTTTGAACAGCTCCCCCCCCGACCAATTATGTAAGTGTATTATTTTTTGTGCCTTTGTAAGTGTATTTTGGGGCTGAAAGACTAATTAAATTTAATTATTCCTTTTGGGAACAATTCATTCGGTAATGGGACTTGAACGCCCCCTGGAACGAAGAAAATTTTGAAATCAGGGTTGGGCCAAATTGTTTCTCATCAAATACCCATGATGAAGTTTTAAATTTAAAATTACACACGAAGTGGAGAACACACTTTTTTTCTAAGGGGGGCTACTTGATGGCTTTTCTTAACTTGAAAAATGCCCCATCACTACTGTCGTGCTTGCCAACATTATTAAGCAAAATTTTAAGGAATGTTAGGCCACGGTAAACCATGGATAACTGAAACTGTAAACCGAATCTCTGCATAGGGGTTTACTGACATAAACATATGAATTAAAAAAATGGGGGAGACTGGGCAGGCCCAGGCAATGGGAAAAAAGTCACTTTTATTTTTTGTTTTCCCCGGTTCTTACACTAGTGCTAAGTACACCTGGAGTATCCTGGGATAGTTCCCGGGGGTCAAAAGCCCTCATGGCCCGTTCGTGCCAGGCCCCAAAGGTGACCAGGGCCCGATAACCAGGTGTTATTTCTAGCTGCACACAGCCAATGTCCAACCACAGCCCCTGGTCAGGTACGATTTAGGGGCCCGCCAGGGCCTGCTTGAAAACAACAGGGGTTTTTTGAAAAAGCCCCGGGGCTTTAAGACAGCCAGGGGTCTTGAAGCAGCCAGGGTTTTTGAAGAACAGCAGGGTCTTTAAAGAT
>NW_026464506.1:0-14343 GCF_026875155.1 Cherax quadricarinatus
TTTTATATGTAATGCAAAGCTAAAGTAGCTAGGATTTATTCAAAGATAAGCTGACAGTGTTGTAAGTTGAAAATCAGTGTTATTGATTGGGTTGAATTTTTACTTCATCATGGTGAAATAAAAAAATTAAATTGAAAACAAACAAAAGGAATAAAAAGAGCAAAGAAAGCACATTGCAAGCTAAAAGGGTCTGAACCCAAAGGGCATAAAAAATTTTTGGGAAATTTTAAGAATCAAGAACTGTAAATACGAGATTTAAAATTTGATTTGATGCTTTAAAAATAGTATGATTTATAAAAATTATATTACAACAAATATAAAGGGGGAATTGTTATTAAATGGTAGATAGACTGAAGTAGATCTCATATTAATCATTTTATGAATTAGAAAAAAATTCTTTCTTGTAAAATTCAGGCCTGAATAAATTAAAATGTGAAAACCCCAGCAGTTAATATCGCCCCAAACAAAAAATATCTTTCCCAAAAACTCCCAGAACTAGTTTCCTGTTTTTTAACCCGGTGAAAATTGGGGGAATTTTGGTCAATTTTTAAAAACTGGGGATGACAGGAGTGACCTAGCCTTGTAACAAAATTATTTTACCAGGCGCAGTGACCTCTGTGTACAAAACTCCCAAGAGGTTCACTAAGGGAAGTGCACTTAGGGACTCATGGATAAGGATAATACGATATTTTGATTTGATTATGTTTTTGTTTTTTAGTAAGTTTTTTATTTTGCTGAGAAATTGAAAATTCCCTGGACTTTTATAAGGGAAACCAAAACTGTATAAACCCACCTTTTTTAAATTGGGAATTTTGCGTCATTTAGAAAAAAATTTTCTGCCCTCATCTAAAGAAACCACTGAATCCATTGATATTGTGGTCTCAAAGTGCAGAGTCCCTAAAAAAACCCAAAACCCCCTAAATTGCCATCGTTTGTTCAATAACCTCAAATTACAATTTTTGTGTTCTATATATTAAAAAACACTTCCCTCAACTTTTGCACATAAAAAACGGGGGGCTACAGTACAGGGTTTGGGATTTATATTGGGAACTCTGCTTCAACATTTAATTTACGTCCTGGATAATTTTAAATTTATTTGGGGGACCCCCCAACTTGTGCTCAGTCTGAACCCTACCTCATATGGTGATTATAATGCAAGCCCCAAAAGCAGGGAAACCCAGTTTGGTAATCGTAAGGGCAATAAACGTTTTATTTAAAAAGCATGATATGTCAAATTGTGGGTAAACCTTGAACCCAACATTCTAGGAGGTGTCCTTGATTGTGTTTGGTTTCATCATTACTTCCCACGTGGTTTCCATTGTAACAGATATAGCTTGATCTTTTCCCCAAAGGCTAACCTCCTAGTATGGTAATACATTCTCCCTGGTGGATTTTCAAAGGGAAACGTCTTAATGTTCCCCTATCAAAAATTTGACTTTTTGCCATGTAGACGGGAAAAAACCCTATGATGTACCTCTGCGAGACTTTAACAATGACCTTGTGAGCGTATCAGAACTTTTAGAGCCGCCTCAAAACCCTCCTACTACTCTAAATCCAAAGATTCCAAAAAAATCATAAGTTTTATAAAAATCATACCTATTACAATGTTTCTAAATTTCGAACTGAAACGTACTGCCGCAACTGGGCCCACCTATAGAAACCATCGTCCCCTAAATGCGACCCTTTTCCAAACGCCCTTGCTGCGCCAGAGAGCTTTTAACAGAGCTGCGGAAAACAGACGGGAAAAATTTTGTCAAGTCTCAATGCTCACCCCCACTTAGCCGGCATGGGGGCATAAAAGAATTGGGGGTAACAAATGGGCAGATCGCGCCCCCTAAACCTTGCAGGGGGCGAATGATTAGTCAGTGGGGGCTGCTCTCAGCATACAGTCTTTCCCAGTACCACACGGGAGAAATTAATGGACAAATATGATCGGGGGAAGACTTGTTTGCTTTATGCTCAGCAGGGATGATAAAAACATTCCTTTCAAAATTTATGAACTTGATCAGCACTAACTAAGGGCAACCCACTCCCCCGGGTGAGGTTTGTATTACTTAAAAATACTCAATTCTGTGTGGGTCCCGGGAAATCCTTTTCTTAAAATTTATATAACATAGTTAGTACGGGGGGAGCTCCCTAAATCAGGGACCAATAGCCTCTTTATTCCCCCCCATTCCGAAGCCCAATCAAAAAAATTTTTGGGCCCAATACCCTTACTAGCTGTTTTTAAAACTTTTTGAAAGGGAGATTCTTAATGTTTTTTTTTTGCACAAATTTAAAGGGAAATCTTGTCACCCCGGTTGCATGGCTTCATGCGGGAAGGGATGTGCATCATTGCATTACCACCCTTTCTCACTCGACACTGACAGCTTCAAACACTACGTTCCTTGCCTTTAAACCCCTTTTTGATTAGCCAACAGACATAATCATTAGGAACTTCCCAGAATGGTTTTGGAGGTGGCTTCTCCGCTGGTTAAAAGGTTACCTCCCCAACAGAAATCGTCTGTGTTGTTCCAGGGACATAGAAGTGTAACAAAAGTTTTTTGAATTGGAACCCCACAGGGGGGTTGTAGTCCCCCCCTTTTCAACTTTTGTTAATGCTTACTTAAGCCATCCTAGCCACCCCATCATTAGGTTTGTTTTGCTGTGACAAATGTTTTCACTCCCGATTCCCAACACCCAAAACATTTTTAAATCATTTTTACCCCGTGTCAGGACCGGGGTAATAATCTCGGGGAAAAAAAAAGAATAAACGGGCGCCCTCCTGGGCAGAGAGCCAGTTCGCAGATCCATTGCAATGGTCTTTTTAAATATGTAAGCAGATACGGTTCGGGGTTTGAGGTTCCAACTTGGACCTTTGTAACGGACTTTGTCGCCAATACAAAGAAAGGCGAGAGACTTAGATTTGGGGCGGTTTTCATCCCAGGTGGTGTAATTTTAAAAATTTAAAAATAGTACTTGCTTATTTACCGGAGTTTCCCGGAGAAGTTGGGGGGTCAACGCCCCCCCGGCCCGGTTGAGCCCAGGCCTCCGGGTGGATCAGAGCCTGACAACCAGGTTGTTGCTGCGGGTGCACGCAAACCAAAACATACGAGCCACAGCCCGGGGCTGACCCGGAATGACTTAGGTGTTGTCCAGTGCCAGCTTGAAGACTGCCCGGGGTCTTTTGGAAATCCCCCTTTGTGTGTGGGGGGCATTGAACAGTCTGGGGCCCCTGACACTTTTTGGGATGGCCCTTTTAACGTGCAGTGACACCCCTGCTTTTCATTGGGGATGGGGCATTTCCCTGCCAAGTCTTTTGCTTTCGTATGGGTGATTTTTTTGGGGCAAGTTTGGACTATCCCTCAGGATTTTCCAGGTGTATATAATCATGTATTCTCCCCTCGTTCCAGGGAAAACAGGTTTTGGAACCCCAAGCGCTCCCAAAAATTTAGGTGTTTTATCTCCGTTTTGCGCGCCGTGAAAGTTCTCTGAATTTTTTTAGGTCGGCAATTTTTACCCGCCTTGAAAGGTGCTGTTAGTGTGCAGCAATATTCCAGCCCGTAAACAAATGACCTAAGAGTGTCATCATGGGTTGGCCTCCCAGTTTTGAAGGTTTTTCATTATCCATCCGCATTTTTCAGCAGATGCGATTGATACAGTGTTATGGTCCTTGAAGGGAGATCCCCGCATATCACCCCAGGCTTTGACGTTGGTTTTTCGCCTATTTTGTGGCCAGAAATTTTTTTGTACTTGATGAAATTTAATTTCCCCCCTTTTTCCCTAACTGAGTAATTGAAATTTCTCATCGTTTAAATTAATTGGGTTTTTTGCATCCCATTTTAAAGATTTGGTTTTATTCTGCCTGGGCTTTGCGGTTGCAATGGAAGACACTGTCATCAATTTGGGGGGTCATCTCAAGGAAGCCGGGGGCTGTGGGTGACATCCTTGTCTAGTCGGATATAAGGAGAGGAAAAAATGGGGGGCGAGTACTGTGCCTTGTGGGGAAAAAGCTTTTTCCCCACTGCCTCGGACTTTACCTTTTTGAGACTCTCTCTGTGTTCTGTTAGTGAGGAAAATTTTAGATCCCTCGCCGACTTTCCTGTTTATTTCCTTTACACCATTTTGTGCGCATTACCCTTGGTCACACTTGCGAAGCTTTTGCAAAAAATCTTATATATTTCATCTGCATTCTTTTTGTCTTCTAGTGCATTTTGGCCTTTCGTAGGGGCCCCCTAGTTAACAGACAGGGGCGACCCGTTCTAAACCCATGTTCCCTGGGGTTTTGTAAATGTGGGTTTCCCCAGATGCGTGGGGGTTTGCTTCTTAGGGCCCTTTCAAAGTTTTTATGAAAAGGGGGTTAGTGCTTTGGCTGTAGTTCTTTGCTGTTGCTTTACGCCCCCTTTTTGGGGTGGGGCTATGTCGTTGTTTTTTGTAACTTGGGGGGCGACCCCCGTGTCCATCTCCTCTCCATAGGTGGAAAAGGCTGTGATAGGGGCTTCTTGCAGTTCTTGTGAAAAACAGAGTTCCTGATTGGGTTGGGGGAGAGTGCTGGGGATGTCATTTTTTCGCCTGTTCGAAGTCATTTGGCTCAATAACACGGGTGGGTTGTTTTAATCAAATTTTGTGGGTCTCTCATAAAAATTCTTTGATCTTCGACTCCTTTTTGGTTAGCGGGTTGTAAAAACTGAGTCATATTGGGACTTGAAGCTCACTCATTTCCCTTTTTTGTATCTGTGTAGGGCCCATCTTTTTAAGAGGGCCCAATACTGGACGTTGTTCTCGATTTGATTTGGCTAGGGAAAAAAACTTTGGGTTTTTTTTCGTTTCATTTTGGCTTTTTTTCTTCCGCGATTCCCGACTCCCAAAGGTTCTTTTGCTTTAAATTCGATGCTTGTTTTCCTGACCATGTCTCCCCACGCATTTCAGATATATTGACCTCTTTTACCCCTCGTTATTTTTTCCGTCGCCTGTAAAGGAGCGCCTGTCTCCCTTTTTTTTACATTACTCTCCTTTTTTTTAGAGGAATAAGCCTTGTGCATACATCGAGTGCACCGAGTTAATCTGTTCTAGGCATAATTGGGGTCTGTGTTGCTTAGTATACTTCCAGCTTATATGGGTTTGGACTTGGTTTACTTGGGCCCACTTTTGTTTTTTTTATGAATTTAATTTGGTGAATGTCCCCCGTGACTAATCTCATTATGTCGGGCTGGGGGTCCCCCGCATACATGACTGAACCCCAATTATTTGTGATCTGGTATATTTTTTTTGAATGGTGATATTTTTTCAATCTCATTGTTTTTGAAGAGAGGTCTAGTGATTCTCCGTCTAGTAGCCCTATTATTTGCTGGTTTAAATTTAAATTTTTTGCAGTTTTTTAAAAGCTTGGTGAGTGTGAGTTTCACAAGCTGCCCCCTGGTGTTATTATGCAACATATTATTTCATATCCCCCCATTTTTTGGTGCCTTTGTTTAAAACCCCCCGGACAAGATGTTGGGGGCAGGGCTGGAAGGTTTCAACAGGGGCAATTTTTTAAAAGCTGTTCCCCGGAATTTTGGGATGTTTTCATCCGGAGGGTTGTAGACATCACAATGACTATTTTTTTTTCTCGACCTTTACTGCTAAAACTTCCCTACAACATTTGAGGCATTTAGCGTTCGTGCAAACAAGGGACTCTGAATGTACAGGCCCAACCCCCCCCCCCCCCCCCCCCTTTTGCCTTTCACCTGTCACATTGTATTTACTAAAAAGGGCGATAACGCTCCTGAGAGGAGGTATAACCTATGTATTTTTCCCGAACTTAAGGCAATTTCCTGTAACCCTTTGTTGGGACTGTTAATCTAGTTAATTTTGGGCGTTCTTCCTACTCCTGGACCAATAGCTCATTGTGCCTATCCCCAACCTCAAAAGCCTGATAATTTAGACCCAATCCCTTTAATTTTGTCTTTTTAAAACTTTTGAAAGAAATAATTTTCCAACTGTACACAGAACAGACACCAACTTTCCCCCCCCTCTAGGGTTTTATGAAGGTAAAAGTGTGCAGAACGTTTTCCAAACCCTTTTTTCAGTGCAACACCCCCTTTGTCTTTTGTACACCCCAGGGGGGAGTTCTTATTTCCCATGCTACTTTAAAATTTTATTAATCCTTTAAATTCAAAACCCGCCTCACCAAACATAAAAACTAAAGCTACGCTGATGACATCGTGATACATACAACAGGGCATGAGAAGATGAGCACCATTCTTAATGAAGTTCAAGCAACTTGTAATCGACTAGGCCTCATAATATCTTCCTCTAAAACAAAAATATTAACAAGCAAACGACATGCTAGTAATCCATTTCTTTAAATCACTTGTTAAAGCAACTACTCAAGAAGAAATTTCTCGCCTTGCTGGTAATAAGTTATCACAAGTTATATACACTGATGGATCTAAACAGGAGTCTTCTGGCAGGGCTGCATCTGCTCGTGTTGCCACCTCCCTAGTTAAGAACGATAATAAATTTGTTGAGTTAGGCATAAGAATTAACAACTGGGCGTCTACTCTGCAAACTGAATTGTTTGCAATCCTAATGGCGCTAAAGCTAACCTATGACACTGAGCTTGACTCTATTATCATTACTGATTCTATGTCATCAGTGAAGGCTCTTGACTCATATAATGACTCCAACAACATGCTCATTGGAGAAGCCAGGTATAGATACTCAAAAATCAGGGACAAAGGAATTAATGTACAATTGCTATGGATCCCATCACACATTGGATTACTCCTTTATGATAAAGTTGATATGTTAGCCAAGAAGAGTACCCAGAAGGAGAATGTAGAATATAACTTTGGTATATCTGTGTCTAGCATTAAGAATACTATTAGGAGAGAAGTAAATAATGAAGATGATTGTTATAGGAATGCAGTTTGAAGTCTGAGTAGATCTATAACCCACTCTGATAACATGAACATAGATAAGTATGTTTATGGAGCAACGTGCAATGTGAACAGACTGACTGATGTTGTAGTGGCCAGGCTTAGGCTTGGTTACAAGTACTTCTGGCAGTTTGGGAGACACACAGATGATAATCAAACTAAATGTAAATTTTGTGATCAGGTATATGGTCACTGTCTTGAACACTATGTGCTTAATTGTCCACTTATTGAGGAATACAGAGATAGACAGTATAATAACCTATGTGACATGTCAAGATATCTTATTAATGAAAATAAGATATCAGATATACTAAGCAAATTTCCTAAATTTGCATGTAACAGATAAGTGAACTGTAGATATGTAGATAAATAAAAACCCATATGTACACCTGTTAACCCTTTTGGGGCCTAGTTCCTAAGCCTTTTGTGTATCCAGATGCTCTCGCGCTACCATCCACAGGATGGATATGGGGTGCACAATAAACTAGCCACTTCTGTGGCAAAATCTAAAATCTAATCAGCGGTAAAAATACTAGCCGAGTCTAACAAATGACAACACCACAGACCACTACCCTACATTTCTCATAACCAATCTAGGTAAATTGCCCCAAGACATTATTAAAGTTACCTTCAGACTACATAACGTGACAGCTGTAAATAACTTTATAGCAATGAATAACATTGACTGGCAAAATGAGCTCGAAACATATACAGATATAAATGAATGTATAAATAATTTTCTTGAAAAGCCCATTACCTCTATAACAAACATTACCCTAGGAAAACTAAACAAATCACAGCTAAGAGACTGAATAGTCCTTGGCTAACACCCAGCATCCTTAAATCCATTAATACAAAGCACCAATATGAAAAACAGTACAGAATGGGCCAAATAACTAGAGACCAGTCAAAACACTACTTGTCAGCTCTTACCAGTCTCATAAGAAGGTCTAAAAACTTGTATTGTGAAAACAGACTACAGACCATCAAAGGTGATATGAAAAGACCTGGAAAACTCTATCCGAAATTCTTGGAACTAAAAAGATATTCAAAAACAAAACAATCAAATTAACAAAATCACACGAACCCCTACTCCCACCAACTGAAACAGCAAACAGACTCATTGTTTTCTTCTCCACCATAGGAAAGAACCTAGCAAGCAAAATCCCAAACTCAAACACCCATCCATCTGACTACCTCACAGGCACCTACCCGCATACACCAACCAACCCAGCAGAAGTCTCGCTCATCATCAACATCCTTAAAAACAAGGCAGGAGGCATAAACAACTTGCTAACTTTTATGTACAAAAAAGCTTCTCAAGTATTGTCACCAATTATTGCAACACTTTAACAAATCCAATGAATCCTCCACCTTTCCAACAATTCTTAAAATAGCGAGGGTCACTCCGATACACAAAGGAGGTGACCAAGCAGACTTGGATAACTATAGACCAGTATCTAACTTACCATTCCTCTCTAAAATCTTTGAAAAATTAATTCATAGACGGATCTGTTCCTACCTTGTCTCACATAACATACTAAACCCCTGTCAGTTTGGATTCAGGAATAATAAAAGCACAAATGATGCGATCATACACATGCTAGAACTAATATATACTGCTTTTGAAAAGAAAGAAGTCCCACTGGGAATTTTCATTGATTTACGTAAAGCTTTTTATACAGTCGACCATGGACTGCTGTACACTAAATTAACACACTATGGCATAAGAGGCCACTCCCTCAACTACCTAACGTCATACCTTAGCAACAGAAGTCAATATGTGCACAAAAATGGTGCAAACTCTTCCACACAACCAATCACAGTTGGAGTCCCACAGGGAAGCGTCCTTGGCTTGGACCACTCCTCTTTCTCATCTACATCAACGACATTCCGAATGCATCACAGCTTCTCAAACCCATATTATTTGCAGATGACACTAGATACGTCTTCTCTCACCCAAACCCAGTCATACTCGCCAACACAGTCCGTGCTGAATTGCAGAAAATATCTGCCTGGATGATGACTAATAAACTTACCCTGAATACTGACAAAACCTACTTCATTCAGTTTGGAAACAAAGCTGCAAATGTTCCACTTAACATAACGCTAAAGGATCACCCGTCACAAAACTCACGGAGGGAAAATTCCTAGGAATCCACCTTGACAGTCGCCTCAAGTTCCAGACACATGTACAACAAATAACCAAGAAAATCTCTGAGACTGTAGGCACACTATCAAAGATACGGTACAATGTTCCACATCAGCTCTCCTTGCACTATATCATTCACTCATCTACCCTTATCTCACATATGGAATTTGTGCATGGGGATCAACAACATTAAATCACCTGAGACCTCTAATAACCCAGCAAAAGGCAGCAGTCAGAATGATAACAAATTCCACTCCCGACAGCATACTTCACCAATATTCAAAAGTCTAAATCTGCTCACCATTAAGAACATCCATACTTATTCATGTGCCTGCTACATACACAGAACAATACACGCAAACATAAACCCTCCACTCAAACTTTTCCTCACCAATCTTAATAGGACACATAACCATAATACAAGACACAGATCTCTTTTTGATGTACCCCGTGTCCATATCACACTGTGTAAAAACTCTACGCACCTAAGGGGCCCCAAAATTTGGAATTCATTACCAGAAAACGCGAAAGTAACTCGGTCTGAAAATCAATTTAAGACTCTTCTCAAAAGCCATCTAATCACTCTAGATTAAATACTCAATACTCAGTATCTGTGGAAAATACTGCGTATATTTTCCAGAAATACAGTAGTTATATGTAAATAGATGACCATACTGTATTTAATAAAAATTATGCTATAAAAAATGGGAAACTGCAACTGCGCAGAAGAGACTCGCCATTGTTGTTTTTTTAATTTGGATTAGAAACGTTAGTGTAATGGGAAGAATTTTTCGTGTTTGTGTTTGTGTGTGTGTGTGTGTGTGTGTGTGTGTGTGTGTGTGTGTGCATTCACCTAGTTGAGATTGCAGGGGTCGAGTCCAAGCTCCTGTGTGTTTACCTGGAGAGAGTTCCGGGGGTCAGCGCCCCAGCGGCCCGATCTGTGACCGGGCCTCCTGGTGGATCAGAGCCTGGTCGGCCGGGCTGTTGCTGCTGGCTGCGCGCAGGCCAGCGTGCGGGCCGCAGCCCGGCTGGTCGGGAGCTGACTTTGGGTGCTTGTCCAGTGCTTGTGTGTGTGTGTGTGTGTGTGTGTGTGTGTGTGTGTGTGTGTGTGTGTGTGTGTTTGTGTGTGTGTGTGTATGTGTATGAGTGTGTGTGTGTGTGTATAAGTGGGTGTGTGTGTGTACTCACCTATTTGTACTCACCTATTTGTGGTTGCAGGGGTCGAGTCTTAGCTCCTGGCCCCGCCTTCACCGGTTGCTCTTCACCGGTATGAGTGTGTGTGCGTGTGTGTGTGTATGAGTTTGTGTGTTGTGTGTTGTGTGTGTGTGTGTGTGTGTGTGTGTGTGTGTGTGTGTGTGTGTTTATGTGTGTGTGTGTGTGTGTGTGTGTGTGTGTGTGTGTGTGTGTGTGTGTGTTGTGTGTGTGTGTGTGTGTGTGTGTTTTAGTGGTGTGTGTGTGTGTGTGTGAATTTGTATATGTGTGTGTGTGTGTGTGTGTGTGTGTGTGTGTGTGTGTGTGTGTGTGTGTGTGTGTGTGTGTGTGTGTGTGTGACTCAACAATCAATATTTGCACCAATAACTCATTACAGTTGTGACCGGGTGTGGAAGTGTGAATTGCTCATTACTCTATAATTTGTTCATGATTGTAGCCATGTATAAACGTAAGTAACCATTCTTACAGTATTCATTACCTTTGTAACTTGTGAGTTCATTACCTTGTACCTAGTTCAGCCATCCAAACTTTGGGGCCCAGTCCCTGGGCCCATTACGTACCTCAGTAATCTGTAAATACCTTTGTAACTTGTCATGACTGTGTTGCTGTATAGTCCTTGTGGCTTAGCGCTTCTTTTTGATTATAATAATAATGTCATGACTGTGACTAGACCTACCTGGAGTTCATTATCTTTGTAATTTGTGAGTTCATTACCTTTGTAAATTGTGAATTCATTACCTCTGTAACTTGCTCAGCTATCAAAACTTTGGAGTCCAGTCCCTGGACCAATTATGTACCTCTGTAATCTTTTGACTACCGCCCACAGGATGGGTATGGGGTGCATAATAAACATTAAACTAACTAGAGGGCTGACACCTCTCAAATAGGAGGCGAAATTGTTGGATGTGCATTCCTGCATAACTTGAGATATCAGACGACTGGACAAGACAGCTCCAGGAACCTCAGATAAGCTATTTAGATTAATGTTAAAATTCTGGCCAGTGTTTTCATAAATTTAGTTAGTGAGGTTTTCTGAGTATGATACACATTAATCTCCAGTCAAATTGGCGAGTGACATTAAGATATTCTCTTTCTGTTATGTAAATGTGTGTATATATAATCCTTTTTTAATTTTAATATACGGTCCACAAATTTATATATTTACCAGCATTCCTGGTGATACATATTTCATTTGCAATTAATAGGTCCAGAGCAACTTGTGGATATGACAGTGGTAGGTATCGAAGGGGGACATTTTTTGTGACCTAGGTGTCCCAAATTCCTACTTGTCTAACCGATAAATAATAATTATCTTTGTTCATTTACTGTTATGTACATAATGATACATTCAGATAAATGCAATTTTCCACAGTATCAAACACTACCAATAAATTTACCAATTACCAATTTCAACTACTCAGATATGGAAAACTTGAAGAAATTAAAAATGTGTCAAGGTATACCACAAATTCTAACCATACAGTAGATTCGAAAAGTAATGTGAAGGACCTGGGAGTGATAATTTCAGAGGATCTCACCTTCAAAGACCACAACAGTGTATCTACCTCATTTTTTAGGAAAATGATAGGATGGATAATGAGAACCTTCAAAACTAGGGATGCCAAGCCCATGATGATTCTCTTCAAATCACTGCGCTCTGTAGGTTGGAATACTGCTGTACACTAACGGCCCCCTTCAAGGCTGGCGACATTGCAGACCTGGAGAGTGTACAAAGAACTTTCATGGCACACATAAGTGCGAAAAGGCACCTAAAGTACTTGGAACGGTTGAAGGTCCTTGATCTGTATTCCGTCGAACGCAGGCGAGAGAGATACATGATAATATACACTTGGAAGGTTCTGGAGGGATTGGTACCAAACCTGCACACGAAAATCACTCCATATGAAAGTAAAAGACTCGGCAGGAGATGCAACATTCCCCCGATGAAAAGCAGTGGTGCCACGAGTACACTGAGAGACAACACAATAAGTGTCTGGGGCCCAAGATTGTTCAATTGCCTCCCAGCATACATAAGGGGGATTACCAATAGTCCCTCGGCTGTCTTCAAAAAGGCACTGGACAGGCACCTAGAGTCAGTACCTGACCAACCGGGCTGTGGTTCTTACGTCAGCTTACGTGCGGTCAGCAGTAACAGCCTGGTTGATCAGACCCTGATCCACCATGAGGCCTGGTCTCAGACCGAGCCGCGGAGGCGTTGACCCCCGAAACCCTCTCCAGGTAAACTCCAGGTAAACTTGAATCTTAAAACATCATGACTAGACGCCCAAGCTCATATATTGACAGATTACCACATAGAAATATACATACCTACCAAAACCAGTATTGCCCTTCACCAAATTGTAGCAGTCTCATACTGTAAACTACTGTAAACTACTGTAAACTACTGTAAACTACTGTAAACTACTGTAAACTACTTCTGAATCATGTTTCATAAAAAACATTTTTGAATACATGAATATATCCTTTTGTTTGTGTAAATTAGATTCACTTATTATTAATATAACTACTGAACAACTATGATAATTTCTTTAGTGATAAGTAGTCAATAAGTCATTGAATTAAGTCAGCCCACAACGCCAAGGCATAGCAAAGGCTCTCTTTGCACTGCAACCCATTATTGTAAAAATATTATTTCAATGTACTACTTACAAAGAAATAAATGAAACTGAATCTGAATCTGACCTCGGACAATATAGTCAGGGAACACCTCAATGAAACTAACACCGTCAGAAGATTTAGAGCCATCTGTATAAACAGTGATGGCATGAGCATGGGACTGGAAGTGATCAAGAAAAAGAGAGCGAGAAGCAGCTGTAGATAGGAGAGCTTTGGCGCACGGCAGTAGGGGAGAACAGACACGAACCATCGGAGCCTCCCAAGGGGTAAGGGAAAAGGTTAGTTAGTTAGTTTAATATGTTTATTATGCACCCCATACCCATCCTGTGGGCGGTAGTCAAAAGATTACAGAGGTACATAATTGGTCCAGGGACTGGACTCCAAAGTTTTGATAGCTGAGCAAGTTACAGAGGTAATGAATTCACAATTTACAAAGGTAATGAACTCCAGGTAGGTCTAGTCACAATCATGACAAGTTACAAAGGTATTTACAGATTACAAAGGTACGTAATGGGCCCAGTCCCTGGGCCCATTACGTACCTCCATCCAAAGCCATCCAAAGTTTGGATGGCTGAACTAGGTACAAGGTAATGAACTCACAAGTTACAAAGGTAATGAATCCTGTAAGAATGGTTACTTACGTTTATACATGGCTACAATCATGAACAAATTATAGTGTAATGAGCAATTCACACTTCCACACCCGGTCACAACTGTAATGAGTTATTGGTGCAAATATTGATTGTTGAGACACACACACACCACACACACACACACACACACACACACACACACACACACACACACACACACACACACACACACATATATACAAATTCATACACACACACACACACATAAACACACACACACACACACACACACACATACACAAACTAATACACACACACGCACACACACTCATACACACACACACACACACACACACACACACTCATACACACACACACACTCATACACACACACACACACACACACACACACAGGAGCTTGGACTCGACCCCTGCAATCTCAACTAGGTGAGTGCACACACATACACACACACACACACACACACACACACACACACACACACACACACACACACACACACACACACACACACACACACACACACACACACACACACACACACACATGCACACATGTGGTAATGCTTTATTTACAGCTAGCAAAGTCAGGGTATTTCTCCAGAATGGTCTGCAATATACCACTGTGGATAAAGTACTTTGCCATTTCTTGAACATTTCTGAGCGAGTTGTTTCTAAATTCATTAATTTTATCGCACTCCAGTACATAATGACGCAGGGTGTGACAATAATCCATCTGGCAAAGTTTACATTTCGTTTGGTCTACATCTGGTGGTGGTGATTTAACCTGCCAAAGATACTTGTAACCAGCCGGAGCCGGGCAGTAGTGACA
>NW_026464507.1:0-14815 GCF_026875155.1 Cherax quadricarinatus
TTTTTCCCCAATGTGGATGTAGAGCTCAAGTCTCTTATGGAGAAATAACATTTTTCAAATGTGTATAATATGAAATTTTTTATGAAAATTTTATGATTGTATCTTTTTGTAAAACTGATTCTTGAGAAATAAGTTTTTGCGACATGCATGTGTTTTATTTTTGTATTTATTTAGGCGGGTTTTTTTGCACGATGAAGATACTTAAAACCGTTTTGCATTGTGCATACAGGCATATGTTTAAAGTTGTTGAAAAATTTTTGTGTACGTGGGGTTGTGTGTTGGATGGGGTGTGGGTGTGGGGGTGTGTTTGATAAATAAATATATATCCTTTCTTTTTTGAGCCTTTGTCAGGGGTCAGACGTTATGTAATATTTTTATATACCATGATTGATTCTTTTTAAATTTTATATTAAGGTCTGTCCCCCTGATACCGTTTGGTGTTCATGCAAGTTCTTGATTTTAATTTTTTAGTCTTATGGTATACAAATATCTAGACATTTAGTGACGTATCCTTTTGTCTGAAATTTTTATAGGGGTGTATTGTAACAGTATAGAGCTTGTTATTGTTTTCTAAGCTTATTCTTTTCTGTTTTTTTGTATTTGGATATGTTCGCTGTTTGTTAGGGAAAGTATGTAATTACTATCGATTAGAGTTAGGTTTTTTTTTTTTGATTAATGGGGTGGATTTAACGATATAACTTCTTGTATATTTTTTTCAAGTGTTTTAAAACCTTTTCAGATGTCATTTATATGTAAAATTTTTATTATATCAAGTTTTGTATAATGTCAATTCATACCCTGTACTTTAAAATTTGTTTTTAGTTATGTTCTTGAGAAATTTTTTTGTTTGTAATATCTTGCGGCATAATACAATCCTTTTTGTCTTAAATTTTGATTGGGTTCCATACTGTTCTTTATTTTTATTTTTTAAAAATTTTTGGGTTTTTTAAAAAAAAATAAAAAAAAAAAAAAAACTGCTGTTACCTTTTCCCCCCCAACTCCCCTTCCCCTTCAACGATTAAATAACCTAACTAAAATCCCTTAAAACGTCCAAGTGTAAAAAAAAATTCTACGGAGACCCTCAATACCCCGCGCTTTCCCCTTCCTCATTCCCCTTAACACATTCTCTATTTCCTCTGCCGTAATAGTCCCACCTAAAGCCTTTCTATCACTATTTCCTAAATTACACGTCACATACGTACACACCTTGTCCAACGCCACGTCACCCCCCCCCCACTGTTCCAGTACTTCTCGTACCAAGCCTCCGCATACGCACACATCCCCTTCGTGGTTCGTATCTCCTGCCCTGCTCTATAATTCCCAACCATCTCCGTTACCTCTAAACATGGGATAGCTGTCACCGCCTGCCTTTGCTTTTGATGCCGCAAAACACACGCTAACGGCTTGTCGCCCCAAAGCACCTCTTCCATTCCTGCCTGCACCCTTACAGCTTGAAACCTTTCATTTTGCAACACCCTCAACCTCCCCTTTATTTCAGCTATTTCATCCATAGGAAAATTATTCCCACCTACCCCCCACCCATAGCAACCTCTTAACCTATCCTCTAAATAGTTAGCCAGTCCATATTTTAAATTGTTAATACGTTTTCCTTCTCTCACATAAAACTTTCTAATCCTTTCCTTTGCAACACTATCCCACCATATCACAATGTCATCCACTCCCTGTTCTTCCACACTAAGATCCCTCCATAGGACTGAAAACCCCTCCAACCCCTCCTCATCACCTAATACACTTATTTAATTTCCAATAACTTCTATATATGTCCGCGAGCGTCCCCCACCCAACCTCCACCACCACTGCCCTATGATCTGACATTGTAGCCTCCACAGTACTGAAAGATTTCACATCCACTCCCTGAGAAAGGTACACTATCTAGTCTCGCAGCATATCCACTCCTAACAAACGTATATTCAGTCTCCCACACCGCCCCCCCCGAAGGCATCACGTAACCTAACATCCCTTAATAAATCCCTAAGAGCCACAGACATATATCCAGCCCCTTTTGGGTCCACATCAGCCACCCTGATTACACTATTCCAATCCCCACCAACAATTGCTACCTCTGGCAGTGCACTTAAGAAAAACACAAGATCCTCACACACAAAATCATTCTTTACCTTGATGTTATTTTCTGCCGGCGCATACACACTCACAAAAGACACACGCTTACCCATCCACCACCCATCCACATGCAACACCCTCCCTCCCCCTCCTCCCTCGCTTCTCTGCAAAACAAACGGGCTCGTCTCCCTTATTAAAATTCCCACACCACCTTTTAGATGGGGAGATGGCAGGGTAACTACTCGAAATCCTGCCACCTCCAACACCCTACCCTCTTTAAAATTGTGCTCCTGCAAGAACACAACATCCACTCTAGATTTGTTCAGGAAATTACGAAACCAATCTCTCTTCATACCGCTACATAACCCATTAACATTTACAGACATGCACCTAAGGCCTATTAAAGTTTCCACCCCTGCTTCCTCTCATCACTCTTTACAACTCCAGAGCTTGAATTTAAGTTTGACACCTTCAGAGTGCTCTCTTTCCCTCCCCCCTTCTTCCGTGCCTCAATCATGGCTACCACCACCTACACCACTACCTTCACACTTCACCTCAGTCAGTTTCCCAGGCCTTTGTGCAGGCGTAAGGACGTCATCAGAATCTGACGTAGCCGCCCTCTTTCTCGTGACCGACATGTTACACATATCTTGATCAGATGTTGCCTCTCGATGAACCTCCACCTCTACCTGAGAATGGTTTTAATGATTCAACGGACGACTTCAAACCACCATCACGTCCCAAATTATCATGTCTCCCGACTTTCTGGAAGCGACGGCTCTCCGATGACACCACGCCCAGATGTAACGTCCCTCTCTGGTGGTGACAAAGTCTTCAACACCTCCACCAATTCTTCCTCAATCTCGAGAACCTTCTCCTGTAATTGCTGCTCCTCCTTATCCACAGGAGACGATACCTGATCAGGCAGCTGGGGGAGGGACTCCAACTCACCACCAGTCCTGTGTGCCCGATCCACTATCTCGCTCCACAAAACACCACGCCCTCCATCCGATGTTTGTTTTTCACCTGCCACCTATGAAGCAGGGCTGCGACATCCACCACAGGTCCAGGCACACGTCTTCGCTTGTCACAGGTCGCCGCTATGTGATCATACTCACCACATAGGCGGCATGTACGTCGTTGTCCTGGGTACATTACCATTACCTGCGTCCTGAATCTTGTAGATACACATAGGACGGTACTGGGTGCCTCAACGTCATTTTGAGGTTGAAAGAACCCTCTGGATAACCAGCATAGGCACCTGCCGCCCACGTACCATGTTGAGCATAATGCACCGTCCCATATGTCTCAAAAAATTTCCTTATATCCGCCTCGTCCGCCTCAAAGGGGAACGTTGCGTAACTTGATCCACGTATAATGCCGTGAAACATCTATCAGTCTTACACTGACAGCTGGTGTGACGCAAGACTTACGTCCTGAAACCTGGTGTTTAAAACGATTCATAAACCGTTGCTGATAGCAGTTTGACGAATATTCTTTGGCTTCCGTTTAATGCTACACCATACAAGTCACTATCTTGTACGCCATATGTCTCCCGGATGATCTTTGGCAGTAAGACTTGCGCAGAACTAGGCGTTATCGTTCCTTGAAGTAGCTCAATGCCTACAGTATTTATCCTTGCGTCCTCACTGCCATCTTGACACTCACAGTGCACCTATGTTGTTAACAGAGGCGTGACAGCACCACTTCACACCGCTGCAGCCAGGTAACTGACAAGGGAGCTCGCTACAAACAGCAGAGGGGTGCAGAGCAAAAACCGCACTCTACCGTGGTCAGGCAGCGAATATCTTCAAGGATTAGGGCTTTACACTTGTCTACACTGAACTGCGTGTACCATTTTTCAGACCATGACATTAATTTATTAAAATCCTCCTGCAGCTCACTGCATCCTCCTCAGAATCCATTATCGGCTATTTTTGGGATCAGCGAATTTACTCATGTCACTCGTTATTTCTTTTTCAAGGTCATTAATGGTAATTATGAACAACAATGGCCCTTGTGGAATGCTGCTAGTGACTGGTCACCATTCAGACGACCTCATTAATGCAAACTCTCTGCTTCCTATTGGCCAGCCATTCCTCGAATTTTACTTCCTATACTTTGAGCCTCGGTCAGGTGACCAAAAACTCCAGCGACGGGTCATCATATGAGAAAGACCCACGTTAGGAAAACTTGTCATGTTTCCTGATGAACCTTACTTAACTTTACTTCAACATACTTACGAATACAGGGATATTATTACTTAAAGGCCTATACATAATTAGAAGCAAAATTTCAACATAGTGTTTCAGAAGAGCCATTAATGGCTGACCAAGTAAATTGAAGTACTCTCTGTGGGCAATCGTTTTTATACTGGGAGCCTCGTTCATAAAACAACGGATGTACTCGCCTCTGTGCAGTTACATAAACGTGAATTCATGTAAATTAGAACGGTAATGATATATTCGAAATACTGGTTTGTCTCTCTTCAGACATTTTCTATGATGCTGCTTTGTTCAGTTACTTTATAGAGAAAATGGATTCCCACTGAATTTACAGAGAAGACTTAACCAAACGTTTTCTTACTATTCATTTATGTATTATCAAGTCAGTTAAATCTTCGTGAGAACTTCAGTAAGCAAGATGCTTTGCTTTACTCTGAATTATTTAAAGATCCTTTTCCAACTAAATCTTTCAGGAAATCTTATGAACTTTATGGTTTCCCGATAATAATAATAATAATAATAATAATAATAATAATAATAATCATAATAATAATAATAATAATAATAAATAATAATAATAATAATAATAATAATAATAAGATGATGATGATGATGATGATGATGATGGTGATTATGTTGATGATGATGATATGAATGAAATGCTGGTAGAAGTTGCAGGGAGATTGGAGATATGTAAAGTGTCTATTTAATGAGGATTTTTTATATATTTTATTTAAAAACATGCCAATACATATACAATACATATATATAGAAGAGTCTCACAACAGGTTCCCAACAATGTAATGCCTCGCTTCCTAACTCGCCACCGACTCCACAACTTCGGGCGACAAAACTAACCCCCTTCCCCCCTACGTTATTTTTTTTTATTGGGAACATATCTTGCACAAGCAGATATAATATATAGAATAAACATATTGAAAACACTAGGTAAATACGGAAAATATCACACATAAGCGTAGCTGTACACAGGAGAAGAAACATGTCAAGGAAAACGATAAAATCACAAACACAATATACACCATTCAAGCAACCAGACAGTATATATATGAATAATACTTATAATTGTCATGTCTCACGTTAACATAAGTGTGACGTGCAGTGGACCAATACAACAGTGTACTCATGTAAATTTATGTGCAGAACTTAATACACATACACATTAATATAAAAATGTACACATCCCTAATATACTACCCCGATCTTGGGGGTAAATCATACATAAGTACCTGTATCTACCTGAGCTTCGCACACCTCCGCCAAATACACTGGCCACAATTACTTTAATTAACATTTTGTTGTACACATACAATTGGTATATCATTATGTAAGATTGAGTGTACTATCAACAAAATTCAATATTATCACAACACAGTCTTCTGTAACCTAATATTTTTTTTTTATTGTCACACTGGCCGATTCCCACCAAGGCAGGGTGGCCCGAAAAAGAAAAACTTTCACCATCATTCACTCCATCACTGTCTTGCCAGAAGGGTGCTTTACACTACAGTTTTTAAACTGCAACATTAACACCCCTCCTTCAGAGTGCAGGCACTGTACTTCCCATCTCCAGGACTCAAGTCCGGCCTGCCGGTTTCCCTGAACCCCTTCATAAATGTTACTTTGCTCGCACTCCAACAGCACGTCAAGTATTAAAAACCATTTGTCTCCATTCACTCCTATCAAACACGCTCACGCATGCCTGCTGGAAGTCCAAGCCCCTCGCACACAAACCTCCTTTATCCCCTCCCTCCAACCTTTCCTAGGCCGACCCCTACCCCGCCTTCCTTCCACTACAGACTGATACACTCTTTTTCTCCACAGACTCCTAAGTGCACCACTCACCCTTTTCCCCTCATCAATTCTATGATTCACCTCATCCTTCATAGACCCATCCACTGACACGTCCACTCCCAAATATCTGAATACATTCACCTCCTCCATACTCTCTCCCTCCAATCTGATATCCAATCTTTCATCACCTAATCTTTTTGTTATCCTCATAACCTTACTCTTTCCTGTATTCACTTTTAATTTTCTTCTTTTGCACACCCTTACAAATTCATCCACCAATCTCTGCAACTTCTCTTCAGAATCTCCCAAGAGCACAGTGTCATCAGCAAAGAGCAACTATGACAACTCCCACTTTATGTGTGATTTTTAATCTTTTAACTCCACGCCTCTTGCGAAGACCCTCGCACTTACTTCTCTTACAACCCCATCTATAAATATATTAAACAACCACGGTGACATCACACATCCTTGTCTAAGGCCTACTTTTCCTGGGAAATAATTTCCCTCTTTCCTACATACTCTAACTTGAGCCTCACTATCCTCGTTAAAACTCTTCACTGCTTTCAGTAACCTACCTCCTACACCATACACCTGCAACATCTGCCACATTGCCCCCCTATCCACCCTGTCATACGCCTTTTCCAAATCCATAAATGCCACAAAGACCTCTTTAGCCTTATCTAAATACTGTTCACTTATATGTTTCACTGTAAACACCTGGTCCACACACCCCCTACCTTTCCTAAAGCCTCCTTGTTCATCTGCTATCCTATTCTCCGTCTTACTCTTAATTCTTTCAATAATAACTCTACCATACACTTTACCAGGTACACTCAACAAACTTATCCCCCTATAATTTTTGCACTCTCTTTTGTCCCCTTTGCCTTTATACAAAGGAATTATACATGCTCTCTGCCAATCCCTAGGTACCTTACCCTCTTCCATACATTTATTAAATAATTGCACCAACCACTCCAAAACTATATCCCCACCTGCTTTTAACATTTCTATCTTTATCCCATCAATCCCGGCTGCCTTACTCCCTTTCATTTTACCTACTGCCTCACAAACTTCCCCCGCACTCACAACTGGCTCTTTCTCACTCCTACAAGATGTTATTCCTCCTTGCCCTATACACGAAATTACAGCTTCCCTATCTTCATCAACATTTAACAATTCCTCAAAATATTCCTTCCATCTTCCAATACCTCTAACTTTCCATTTAATAACTCTCCTCTCCTATTTTTAATTGACAAATCCATTTGTTCTCTAGGCTTCCTTAACTTGTTAATCTCACTCCAAAACTTTTTCTTATTTTCAACAAAATTTGTTGATAACATCTCACCCACTCTCTCACTTGCTCTCTTTTTACATTGCTTCACAACTCTCTTAACCTCTCTCTTTTTCTCCATATACTCTTCCCTCCTTGCATCACTTCTACTTTGTAAAAACTTCTCATATGCTAACTTTTTCTCCCTTACTACTCTCTTTACATGATCATTCCACCAATCGCTCCTCTTCCCTCCCGCACCCACTTTCCTGTAACCACAAACTTCTGCTGAACACTCTAACACTACATTTTTAAACCTACCCCATACCTCTTCGACCCCATTGCCTATGCTCTCATTAGTCCATCTATCCCCCAATAGCTGTTTATATCTTACCCTAACTGCCTCCTCTTTTAGTTTATAAACCTTCACCTCTCTCTTCCCTGATCCTTCTATTTTCCTTGTATCCCATCTACCTTTTACTCTCAGTGTAGCTACAACTAGAAAGTGATCTGATATATCTGTGGCCCCTCTATAAACATGTACATCCTGAAGTCTACTCAACAGTCTTTTATCTACCAATACATAATCCAACAAACTACTGTCATTTCGCCCTACATCATATCTTGTATACTTATTTATCCTCTTTTTCTTAAAATATGTATTACCTATAACTAAACCCTTTCTATACAAAATTCAATCAAAGGGCTCCCATTATCATTTACACCTGGCACCCAAAACTTACCTACCACACCCTCTCTAAAAGTTTCTCCTACTTTAGCATTCAGGCCCCCTTCCACAATTACTCTCTCACTTGGTTCAAAGACTCCGATACATTCACTTAACATCTCCCAAAATCTCTCTCTCTCCTCTACATTCCTCTCTTCTCCAGGTGCATACACGCTTATTATGACCCACTTTTCGCATCTAACCTTTACTTTAATCCACATAATTCTTGAATTTGCACATTCATATTCTCTTTTCTCCTTCCATAACTGATCCTTCAACATTACTGCTACCCTAATGTAACCTAATGTGAACGCAAAAATAAACTACTCTATCACAACCTATTCACTGCACTGTAAAACAAAGGTGTATACAATAAATACTACCATGTTACAAAACCAGTATCTCCGACACTCCTTACAACCCCCCCTTTCCCCCATTTGGGCACTGCCCACTCTCTCATTCCACATTACCCTGTCACTCATTCACATAGCTTTACATGAGCATATAAACCTGTCACAGAGCACGACAGTGTCACAATCACTACAGACCCCACCCAAGCATCCTTACAGCATACATGCGAATAATACCTAAAAATATACCATCACACCTGAACATAGGTGTAATGTGAAGTGACCAATAGCGTATGCAAGGCTATATGTACATAGTAATACAATCCTCATCCTGGGGGACTGGTACATAAATCTATAAACTGAAACCCCCATGACCATTACCGGATCATACTTTTAATCCAGCTATCATCACACTTACATCCTAACACATGTCAACCACACTGAACCATCCTTCGTTTATATCTAAGTCAGACGCCCATACCCCTCCCCCACACACACACTCCCGGTGGCGAGCCCGTTGGAATCCCTGAAGTCATCCCCATCCCTCGCCCTAACTGTGACAACCTCCCCCCCCGACTACAAAGCTAGTAAGATCCCAACAGTTAAACCACGATATCCTGCAGGGAAAGCCGCCTCTCACCGCCGTCCATATATTTCCCTATTCCTGCAAACCGTCTCATAGAAAGTCACTGTCATTACCCATTTTCGCACAACCCAATCCCCATTCCCACACATACCCCACGACACGTACACAAAATCTATCATTAAATATGCCAATGCTCGTTGAATACTCTCAGGCACTTTTCCCACATCCAAAATGAGCACCCTCAGCACCGATACGCACCCTCCCTCCCACTTGCCTCACTACCCTAACCCATCCAATCCTGAACATTCCCCAAACATTCACAAAAATACACTGCATGATACGCCATATCCTCCCCACCACACACCCCACACTCACTCCTCCTCCACCACTCGTCTCACCCATAGAACCGCTCCTGATGGCACAATGCCATGCAGGAAATGGAACATAACCTCCCGCACCTGATGCCTAATCTTCAACTTGCGAAAACGACGCCAAATATCTCCCCACCCATACATGGGGTGTATCCCTCCAACGGCACCACCACCCAGCTTCCAATCAATCGCACTAACACCCCCACGCAGATTTTGCCAGGCTCCACTAGGACCATGAGGTCACACAGCACCGCCTCACATTCCCTCAACTCTGCACCCCCATACCACCTCTTCACTCCCTCGTGCAGAAGCTCCAAACCCCCCACCCCCCTGACAAGCACGAACTCCATCATAAGTAAGCACATTTTACCCAACGCCGCAGATCCAATAACCCTAACCCCCCTGATGTTCCGGCAGCATTACCACCTCTCTCCTCAGCCAATCACACCCCAATCCCCATATAAATTTGAACACCATCTTTAAGATTCTTGCAATTTCTTGCCCTCTTATGGGGTATACCACCGCCACGTGCCAGACCTTACTGAATAGTAACATGTTTACCATGATGGCCCTCTGCAATAATGTCAAATAGTATGTTCACAAACTCCCCAATCTATGCTCCACCCATTCCACAACATGCTCAGAGTTCACCTCTCTCCTCTGCTCTTGATCCTTCATATATATTACTCCACATATCTTGAAGCTATCCACCACCCTCTACTCCACTCCAGCACCCCACTCTCCCCACCAGTTTCAATTCTACAGCCTCATTAAGCACGATTTCTACACATTTACCCTCATCCACATAGCCACCCCAAACATACAAATGACCTCTCCCACCTCTCTCAAACTCTTTCCCTCCCATACGAGAACCGTCGTGTCATCGACATAACCCACGATCCCCGGCCAACACCTCACCTCCCCCATCCCCACCTCCCACAGATAAGGGGCTCAACGAGTCTGTAAAATGGGTCCTAAACACAGGCAAACAGGATTTGGAACAGTGGACATCCTTGCCTTAGGCCCTGCCCTATACACACCACTTCCCCTATGTGACCATTGATTTACACACGAACCCATGCCCCACTCCACAACTTCCTCCCCAAATCCCTGCTGCAGGAGAATCTGCCGGAATGCCTCCCATGCCACACGGTCATATGCCCCCTACCAATCCAAGGCAAGTAACCCCCCCCCCTTTGCCTCCAAACCCTCCACAAACCCCTTAATACGCCCATGGCCCTCGACCATAGACCTGCCAGGCAATCTGTATTGCCCTCCTAATACAACGCACCCCACGACACATTTCAGGCGATTTCCCCTATTTTTGCAAACAATTTGTAATCCACACATAGTATAGATAGCACCTGATAATCCTTCAGGTACTCTGGACCTCTCCCTTTGGGACCAGAACGACAACTGCTGTGGTTTGTAACTCCCCCAAATGCCTCCTCTCCTTCATGGTGTTCATCAACTTCAGCAAGAACCCACACATTAACTGCCAATGCCACAGGTAGAATTCACATGGCAGTCCATCTATCCCTGGTGCCTTTCCCATATGCATATGCACCAACACCCTCCGAACCTCACCCTCATCTGTCTCCCCACCCAGCACTACCCGATCACTACACCCCAATGAACATGGCACTAGCTCGCAGACGCTACATAAAGCCTCTCCTCCCACTGCACTATCCAAAAACTTCTCATACCATGCATCCACGTAACCACCTCTGTCGTCTGCAACACTTGCCCCTCACGATAACCCCCACTTTCCGTCGGGTCTGCTGTCCCTGTAAGACACACGCAGATGGTCGATCACCCCAAATCACCTCCTCAACCCCCTCTGCACATGAACCATATCGAAATGCTCATTTTGCAGCTCACAAATCCTTCCCTTCAACATTTCTATATCCTCCACAGGATATACCCCTCTGTGCCCACCCCTCCCATAACAAGCCCTCAACCTACCCTCTAAGTACTGATGGAGCCCATACGACTGTTTCATAATGAGTTTCTCCTCCCTCACATAAAACTGATGTATCCTTCCCTTAGCCACCCCATCCCACCACCCCAGCAAATCCTCCACACCCCACCCTTCCACACTGAGCTCCGCTCACAACATCTTAAATCCCCCCTGTCCCTCCTCATCACCCAGGATCCTTGTATTTAGCTTCCAATAGCCAACCCATCCCACCACAAGTCTACCACAACTGCCCTATGATCAGAATACTCCACCTCCACTGTATGCAACGACTCCACTCTTACCCACTTCATGATGTACACCTGATCTAGTCTCACTTCATATCCATGTCTGACAAAAGTGTGCTTCACCTCCCAAGCTCCGCCCCCAAACACATCCCATAAACACATCCCTCAGAAGATCTCCTAGGATAGTTGAAAAATGCCCGGCTCCTCCCCCCCGTGGCTCAATGTCTGCCCTACGAATAATACAATTCCAATCCCCAGGTGGTAACGAACAGAAATAATAAACGAGCTCATCCCTCGCAAAATCTGCTTTCACACGTGCATCACTCATCGCCACTCGCTCGCCCATCCACCACCCATCCACTCTCATGATACGCCCCTCCCCCCCTTCACTTCTACTAACCACAAATGGGCTCACCTCCCGGAGAGGACTCCCACCCCTCCTTTCAAGCGCCCAGACTGCATCACGAAAGCCCTGTAGCCATCCACCTCCAATACACTCCCCATCTTGATATTGTGCTCTTGCACAAATACGACATCCACTCTATGCCCACACAAGAAACTGGCAAACCACACACTCTTCACATCCTGACACAAACCATTAATGTTAACTGTCATACACCTTAGGCCAGCGGTGGTTTCTTTCCCCTCTGCACTGACACCTTCACACCGCCACCATGCCCTTTTGGGCCTCCTTTACTCATGTTCCTTCCGGCAGCCCTAACCTCCCCCACCCGACCACCTCCGGGCCCGGAGTCCCCGAGGGCCCACCACCACCTTCCCAGTCCTCTGTGGTGGGGTCAGGACATCATCCGAATCCGATGTCACAGCCTCACACTTACGTGTGGCCCCACCCACCCCCATCTCCACCTAATGTGATTCCTCATGGTGAACCTCCACCTCCACCACATGCCCAACCCCCACGTCATCTGGGCACATCACCCCTCGAGACACTACCAATTCATTGGGCTCCTCGTGCTGCCTACACTGGTCAATAGTATTCCTCACACCAGCCCTCGTTGCCGAATCGCCCTCCCCATCTGACTGGGTAAACAGCGAGTTGATCACTGTCTCTAAAACCTCATCGATGGCCTCCACTGCCGAACCAGACTGTCCCCCACCATCAGGCAAAAGGGGGCCCCCAGCCACAGGGGCCTTCAGATTCTCTCCCTCCATCGCCTCCGTCCACGTCACCTCCTCACTCCACAGATAACCAGGCCCACATCCTTCCTGTAACTCCAGGGCACGTCCGACTTGCCCAGATTCCTCTGCAGCATTGCATCTTAGACCATGGAGTCGAGACTGTTGCTCACAATACGGAGCCATGTGATCAAACGCACTACAACGCCTGCAAGTCCTTTGTTGCCCAACATAAGACACCGTGACCTGTGTCTTAAAGGCCTCCAACGTCACGTACGACGGTATGGGATGCCGTAACGTCATTTTCAGCGAGAACGTGCCCTCCGGTAGCCCAGTATACACACCTTCCACCCACTTGCCGGGCTGTGCTAGGTGAAGGGCCCCGTAGTCTTCGAAAATATTGCGTAGGTCCGTTTCATCTGCCTCAAATGATACATTTTGCACCCTAACCCAAATATAGTGCCTGGAGACATCATGAAGGCGGACACTCACCATAGAATTGACGTCCACTCGTACATCCTGGTATTTCTCCACCACCTCTCATAGACGCCAGCGTTCAACAACTCGACGTACACCCTGTATGCACCATTGAGTGCTACACCATATAATTCACCATCCTTTATTCCATATGTATCTCGAATGATTAATGGCAACATCACGGGAGCAGCTTGTGATGCAATCGCCCCGCGAACCAGCTCGATACCCACAGTATTTACTGATCTCAAACCCAGCGCCATATTGGAAAAAAATAGGAAGTCTTCCAATCGCCGAGAGAGGGCAGCAGGCGCACGTCTGCTCGCTCCAAAAGACGAGCAGCGAATGTCAAACCTCTGAATAAAGCACTTGGAAATTTTCTAACGAGAAACCAAGTGATAAAGTTGAAGGAAAGTGTATAAAGGCCGGGAAAGTACATGGGAGTGTTTCTGAAGAAAGAATTAAATGAAAGAGGAATGGAAGGAAAGCCAAAGAATGGACGTTTAATCAGTGACAAACCATTATTAAAGAATTAGAAACAGAGGTAAACCAAGAGAATAATGACCCCAGAGAAGTACAACAACCTAAATGGAAGAGAGAACCGCTGGAAGCTGACATAACGAATGAACAAACTGTTCTTCTCTTGCCAAATCCCCATCACTTCTCTCCCTCTTTCTGTCTCCCAAATATACTATTACTGGGCACCAGGTACTGCAATGCAGAACCTTTAAATCTTCCCACTAACTGCAACATCAGCATCCAACTCTTGAATCTTCCCACTAATTCCAACATCAACAACACTTTAACTTCCCACTAACTTTATGCAACATCAGCAACCCTTGAATTTTCGCACTAACTGCAACATCAACAACCCTTGAATCTTCCCACTAACTGCAACACCATAAACCCTTGAATCTTCCCACTAACTGCAACACCATCAACCCTTGAATCTTTCCACTAACTGCAACATCAGCAACCAACACTTGAGTCTTCCCACTAATTCCAACATCAGCAACACTTGAACTTCCCACTAACTTTATGCAACATCAGCAACCCTTGAATTTTTCCACTAACTGCAACATCAGCAACCTTCGAATCTTGCCACTAACTGCAACATCAGCAACCCTTGAATCTTCCCGCTAACTGCAACATCAGCAACCCTTGAATCTTCCTACTAACTGCAACATCTGCAACCCTAAGACCCAGATCCCAACACCTAGATGGGCGTCTCCGTCACTGTTTGCTACACAAATGCTGATAGCATTGCATACCAGAGCTGTGAAATGTAAATGAGAATTGCGAAAGTAAAACAAGATACCGTACCAGTAGCTACACTGAAGCTAATATTCACAGAAATAAGAAATGCAATATCCCTGAAGGAAAGCACACATTAAAGAGAGAGAGAGAGAAAAAAAGAGAGAGAGAGAGCACCACTACGTCTGAGATCATTTATTCCTAGGAATGACACGAGTCCGGGATATGTTCGTACAGCGCAATAACTTCAGCGAAATAAAATCAGCTGACAAAATGAAATCGCTGGCTCACAGATGACTCCAATATCATCCTGTTCGCTCTC
>NW_026464508.1:0-13791 GCF_026875155.1 Cherax quadricarinatus
TTTTTTCACAGGTGTTTGAGAGGTGTCAGGGAAATGGATATGATATTGGGGTATATGGACTTCAGTAAGGCTTTGAGGAGTTCCACATCAAGGTATTGAGGAAACTTAGGGCACACGGAATAGGAGAAATTTTTTCCTGGGTAGAGGCATGGCTGACAAACAGGCAGCAGAGAGTTTGCATAAATGGGGAGAAATCAGAATGGGGGCACGTCACAAGCGGTGTTCCTCAGGGGTCAGTGTTGGGCCCATTGTTGTTCACAATTTACATAAACGACATAGATGAGGGAATAAATAGCGACATAAGCAAATTTGCTGATGATACCAAAATAGGCCGTCCAATTCATTCTAATGAGGACACTAAAGCACTCCAGGATGATGATTAGAATAGACTGACGCAATGGTAGGAGAAGTGGCAGATGCAGTTTAATATTGACAAATGCAAAGTTCTAAATGTTGGACAGTTAAATAACCATGCCACATATAAACTAAATAATGTAGATCTTAATACTACTGACTGCGAAAAGGATTTAGGAGTTCTGGTTAGCAGTAGTCTAAAACTAAGACAACAGTGCATTAGTGTTCGCAATAAAGCTAACAGAATTCTTGGCTTCATATCTAGAAGTATAAATAACATTAGTCCTCAGGGTCCTATGGGTGTGTGTGGGAAACAAGCAGGTTGCAACACTAGGGTTGGAAACAGTAAATGTATAAAAGGCATTCAGCATGAAGTTTAAATTAAAGACAATAGACGGTCAGAAAACAAAGGGGGACAGCAGAGGGCAGCAAGGGACTAGCTCCCTTAAGGTTTACTATACTAATAGCAGGAGTGTTAGAAATAAGATAGATGAGCTAAGATTAATTGCAAGTGCAGGAAACATAGATATTATTGCAAATAACAAGACCTGGTCAATCTGAAAGAAGAAGAGATGCCATCTATGTCACATACAAGGCTAAAAATTATTCCACACTGACAGGGTCAACAGGAAAGGTGGTGGAGTAGCGATGTATGTCAGGGACAATTTAAATTGTTGTGTTAGACAAGTTTATTAAATTAGAAGCGTCAGCCACTGAATCTGTTTGGTTACAGCTTTCGAGGGCGAGAAAAAACTAATTTTGGGTGTGATTTACAGGGCCCCAAATTTGATAGGGAGTGCAGTAAACTTCTATGGGACGAAATTCGTAAGGCATCTACATACGAAAATGTTGTGCAAAATGGGAGATTTCAACTATAGACAGATTGACTGGAGCAATTTGACAGGAAATTTAGAGTCGGGTGACTTTTTGATACGATCCAGGGATTTTTTTTTTAAAACAGTTTGTGACAGAGCCAACTTGGGGAAATAACCTCCTTGACTTGGTTCTTGCCAGTAGGGAAACACTAATTAATAATCTTGAGGTTAATGATGAGCTTGGGGAGAGTGATCACAAATCACTCAGTTTTAACATATCATGGAATTCCCCTAATAATGGCAATCAAGTCTCCGTCCCTGACTTTCGCTTGGCTGATTTCATAGGACTGAAAAAAATTTCTTAGGTGGGCTGAATGGAATGACCTGACTAGGGGGCAGGTAGGTGGGGATGGTTGCCGATATGATGCTTTCCAGGGGATAGTTCTAGCTGCTCAGTCAATTATGTTCCAAATAGGAAATCAGATCAAACAAAAAAAGATCCTAAATGGATGAACAATAGATTAAAAAAATCTGATTGGTCAAAAGAGAGGCATATATAGGCAAATCAAAAGAGGAGAGGGGGCAATTAAGAAATCGATATATTCAGTTAAAGAGAGAAATAAAAAAGGGAATTAGAAAAGCAAAAAGAGTTTTTTTGAGGTTAAGTTGCAAGAGAATCGAAGACTAACCCAAAAGGATTTCTTTCAGGTATACAGAAGTAAGATCAGGGACAAGATGGCCCACTCAAAAGTTCTCGGGTCAGCTCACTGACCAGTGATAAGGAAATGTTTAGAATTTTAACACATACTTCCTCTCAGTTTTTACACAGGAGGATACCAGTGATATTCCAGTTTAAAGATAAAATTTTGTAGAACAGGACGATAATAAACTGTGCACTATTAGGGTCACAAGTGACATGGTCCTTAGGCAAATAGATAAATTAAAACCTAACAAATCCCCCGGCCTGATGAACTGTATGCAGGGTTCTAAAGGAATGTAAAGAGGAGCTTAGCACACCTTTGGCTAATCTTTTCAACATATCACTACAAACTGGCATGGTGCCAGATAAGTGGAAAATGGCAAATGTGATACCTTTTTCAAAACAGGTGACAGGTCCTTAGCTTCGAACTATAGACCAATAAGCCTAACCTCCATAGTGGGAAAATTTATGGAATAAATTTAATTCCCGAGGCAGTTCGTAGCCACCTTGAAAAGCATAAATTAATCAACGAATCTCAGCATGGTTTTAAAAAGGGACGTTCCTGCCTTACGAATTTATTAACTTTTTTCACTAAGGTATTTGAGGAGGTAGATCATGGTAACGAATATGATATTGGGGTATATGGACTTCAGTAAGGCTTTTGACAGGGTCCCACATCAGAGACTATTGAGGAAAATTAAAGCACATGGAATAGGAGGAGAAATTTTTTCCTGGATAGAGGCATGGTTGACAAAGAGGCAGCAGAGAGTTTGCATAAATGGGGAGAAATCGAGTGGGGAAGCGTCACGAGCGGGTTTCCACAGGGTCAGTGTTGGGCCCCTGCTGTTCACAATCTACATAAACGACATAGATGAGGGCATAAAGAGCGCCCATCGGCAAGTTTGCCGATGACACCAAATAGGCCGTCGAATTCATTCTGACGAGGACATTCGAGCACTCCAGGAAGATTTGAATAGACTGTTTGCAGTGGTCGGTGAAGTGGCAGATGCAGTTTAATATAGACAAATGCAAATTTTCTAAATGTTGGACAGGACAATAAACCATGCCACAATATAAACTAAATAATGTAGATCTTAATATTACGGATTGCGAAAAAGATTTAGGAGTTTGGTTGCAGTAATCTGAACCAGACAACAGTGCATAAGTGTTCGCAATAAAGCTAATAGAAACCTTGGCTTCATATCAAGAAGATAAATAATAGGAAATCCTCAGGTTGTTCTTCAAAATCTATACATCCTTGGTTAGGCCTCATTTAGATTTTGCTGCACAGTTTTGGTCACCGTATTACAGAATGGATATAAATTCTCTGGAAAATTTTACAAAGGAGGATGACAAAGATGATCCATGTATCAGAAACATTCCCTATGAGGATAGATAAGGGCCCTGAACTGCACTCTCTAGAAAGACGTAGAATTAGGGGGGATATGATTGAGGTTTATAAGTGGAAGACAGGAATAAATAAAGGGGATGTAAATAGTGTGCTGAAAATATCTAGCCTAGACAGGACTCGCAGCAATGGTTTTAAGTTGGAAAAATTCAGATTCAGGAGGGATATAGGAAAGTACTGGTTTGGTAATAGGGTTGTGGATGAGTGGAACAAACTCCCAAGTACCGTTATAGAGGCCAGAACGTTGTGTAGCTTTAAAAATAGGTTGGATAAATACATGAGTTGATGTGGGTGGGTGTGAGTTAGACCTGATAGCTTGTGCTAACAGGTCGGTTGCCGTGTTCCTCCCTTAAGTCAATGTGACCTGACCTGACTAGGTTGGGTGCATTGGCTTAAGCCGGTAGGGACTTGGACCTGCCTCGCATGGGCCAGTAGGCCTTCTGCAGTGTTCCTTCGTTCTTATGTTCTTATGTTCTTATATCCTTGGTTAGGCCTCATTTAGACTATGCTGCTCAGTTTTGGTCACCGTATTACAGAATGGATATAAATGCTCTGGAAAACGTACAGAGGAGGATGACAAAGATGATCCCATGTATCAGAAATCTTCCCTATGAGGACAGACTGAGGGCCCTGAATCTGCACTCTCTAGAAAGGCGTAGAATTAGGGGGGATATGATCGAGGTGTATAAATGGAAAACAGGAATAAATAAAGGGGATGTAAATAGCGTGCTGAAAATTTCCAGCCAAGACAGGACTCGCAGCAATGGCTTCAAGTTGGAAAAATTCAGATTCAGGAAGGATATAGGAAAGCACTGGTTTGGTAGATGAGTGGAACAAACTCCCGAGTACAGTTATTCAGGTTAGATAAATACCTGAGTGGGTGTGGGTTGGTGTGAGTTGGACCTGACTAGCTTGTGCTGCTGGGTCTGGTGCCGTGCTCCATCCTTGAGTGGAGGTGACCAGACTGGGTGGGTCAATGGGCCAATCCGGGTTGTCATTGGGCTAATCCGTGGGGGGGGGGGGTGGACATGGACCTGCTCCGCATGAGTCAGTAGACCTGTTGCAGTGTTCCTTCTTTCTTATGTTCTTGTTTTTATGTACTAAAAATTGGATACTAGACGTGGGGTACTAGAATGGAATACTAGAAGTTGGATACTAGAAGTTGGTTACTAGAATTGGGATACTAGAAGTGGGATACTAGAATTGGGATACTAGAAGTGGGATACTAGAAGTGGGATACTAGAAGTGAGGTACTAGAATTGGGATACTAGAAGTGAGGTACTAGGAGTGGGATACTTGAAGTGGGTACTCGAAGTGGGGTACTAGAAGTGGGGCACTAGAAGTGGGGTACCGGAATTGGGGTACTAGAACTGTGGTACTAGAATGGGATACTAGAAGTGGGGTACTAGAATTGGGATACTAGACGTGGTGTACTAGAAGTGGAGTACTAAAAGTGGGATATTAGAAGTTGGGTACTAAAAATTGGGCACTAGAAGTGGAGTACTAGAAGTGAGATACTAGAAGTGGAGTACTAGAATAGGATACTAGAAGTGGGGTACTAGAATAGGATACTAGAAGTGGGATACTAGAAGTGGGGTACTAAAATGGGATGCTAGAAGTGGGGTACTAAAAATTAAATACTAGACGTGGGGTACTACAATGAGATACTAGAAGTGAGGTACTACAATGAGATACTAGAAGTGGGGTACTAGAATTGGGATACTAGAAGTGGGATACTAGAATCGGAGTACTAGAAGTTGGATGCTAGAGGTGGGGTACTAGAATTGGATATTAGAAGTGGGAGATACTAGATGTGAGGTACTACATGTTGGGTACTGGATGTGGGGTACTAGATGTGGGGTACTAGATGTGGGGTACTAGATGTGGGATACTAGATGTGGGGTACTAGATGTGGGGTACTAGATGTGGGGTACTAGATGTGGGGTACTAGATGTGGGGTACTAGATGTGAAGTACTAGATGTGTGGTACTAGATGTGGGGTACTAGATGTGGGGTACTAGATGTGGGGTACTAGATGTCGGGTACTAGATGTCGGGTACTAGATGTGGGGTACTAGATGTCGGGTACTAGATGTCGGGTACTAGATGTCGGGTACTAGATGTAGGGTATTAGATGTGAGATACTAGAAGTGAGATACTAGGAGTGAGATACTAGGAGTGAGATACTAGAAGTGAGATACTAGGAGTGAGATACTAGAAGTGAGATACTAGAAGTGAGATACTAGGAGTGAGATACTAGGAGTGAGATACTAGGAGTGAGATACTAGAAGTGAGATACTAGAAGTGAGATACTAGGAGTGAGATACTAGAAGTGAGATACTAGGAGTGAGATACTAGAAGTGAGATACTAGAAGTGAGATACTAGGAGTGAGATACTAGGAGTGAGATACTAGGAGTGAGATACTAGGAGTGAGATACTAGGAGTGAGATACTAGGAGTGAGATACTAGGAGTGAGATACTAGGAGTGAGATACTAGGAGTGAGATACTAGAAGTGAGATACTAGAAGTGAGATACTAGGAGTGAGATACTAGAAGTGAGATACTAGGAGTGAGATACTAGGAGTGAGATACTAGGAGTGAGATACTAGAAGTGAGATACTAGAAATGAGATACTAGGAGTGAGATACTAGGAGTGAGATACTAGGAGTGAGATACTAGGAGTGAGATACTAGAAGTGAGATACTAGAAGTGAGATACTAGGAGTGAGATACTAGGAGTGAGATACTAGGAGTGAGATACTAGAAGTGAGATACTAGAAGTGAGATACTAGGAGTGAGATACTAGGAGTGAGATACTAGGAGTGAGATACTAGAAGTGAGATACTAGAAATGAGATACTAGGAGTGAGGTACTAGAAGTGAGATACTAGAAGTGAGTACTAGAAGTGAGATACTAGAAGTGAGATACTAGAAGTGAGATACTAGAAGTGAGATACTAGAAGTGAGATACTAGAAGTGAGATACTAGAAGTGAGATACTAGGAGTGAGGTACTAGAAGTGAGATACTAGAAGTGAGATACTAGAAGTGAGATACTAGAAGTGAGATACTAGGAGTGAGGGTACTAGAAGTGAGATACTAGAAGTGAGATACTAGAAGTGAGATACTAGAAGTGAGATACTAGAAGTGAGATACTAGAAGTGAGATACTAGAAGTGAGATACTAGAAGTGAGATACTAGGAGTGAGATACTAGAGAGTGAGATACTAGAAGTGAGATACTAGAAGTGAGATACTAGAAGTGAGATACTAGGAGTGAGATACTAGGAGTGAGATACTAGGAGTGAGATACTAGAAGTGAGATACTAGAAGTGAGATACTAGAAGTGAGATACTAGGAGTGAGATACTAGGAGTGAGATACTAGAAGTGAGATACTAGAAGTGAGATACTAGAAGTGAGATACTAGAAGTGAGATACTAGAAGTGAGATACTAGAAGTGAGATACTAGAAGTGAGATACTAGAAGTGAGATACTAGAAGTGAGATACTAGAAGTGAGATACTAGAAGTGAGATACTAGGAGTGAGGTACTAGAAGTGAGATACTAGAAGTGAGATACTAGAAGTGAGATACTAGAAGTGAGATACTAGGAGTGAGGTACTAGAAGTGAGATACTAGAAGTGAGATACTAGAAGTGAGATACTAGAAGTGAGATACTAGGAGTGAGATACTAGGAGTGAGATACTAGAAGTGAGATACTAGAAGTGAGATACTAGAAGTGAGATACTAGAAGTGAGATACTAGAAGTGAGATACTAGAAGTGAGATACTAGAAGTGAGATACTAGAAGTGAGATACTAGAAGTGAGATACTAGAAGTGAGATACTAGAAGTGAGATACTAGGAGTGAGGTACTAGAAGTGAGATACTAGAAGTGAGATACTAGAAGTGAGATACTAGAAGTGAGATACTAGGAGTGAGGTACTAGAAGTGAGATACTAGAAGTGAGATACTAGAAGTGAGATACTAGAAGTGAGATACTAGAAGTGAGATACTAGAAGTGAGATACTAGAAGTGAGATACTAGAAGTGAGATACTAGGAGTGAGATACTAGGAGTGAGATACTAGAAGTGAGATACTAGAAGTGAGATACTAGAAGTGAGATACTAGGAGTGAGATACTAGGAGTGAGATACTAGGAGTGAGATACTAGAAGTGAGATACTAGAAGTGAGATACTAGAAGTGAGTGTTACGCGCCCCTACTTCACTCCATTATATACAAAAATAAAAGGCCTGGTTAAAATAAGTTCTGTAATAATATATCGCGAACCACTTTATTACTAGCTAGATAAAGCAGGTTCGACTATATATTATTATCGGGTACAGTATGAATCATCAAAAGTACTCTTTGTGTTATATTGTATTATATTATATCTTTCCCCATGATTATTATAATTATAATATTATATTATATTATTATTAGGTTAGGTATTACGAATGTGTAACCACTACTGTAGTGACCAATTGGTGGTTCTAGAATTGACGCCACGCGTCGCCTTCTGGCAGAGCTGAAGTCATACTATGGAGTAGTTGAGTGAGTCAGTCAGCTCCTAGCTCTGACTCGGTACGGGTCTTCTGGCCGAGCTGAAGTCATACTATGGAGTAGTTGAGTGAGTCAGTCAGCTCCTAGCTCTGACTCGGTACGGGTCTTCTGGCAGAGCTGAAGTCATACTATGGAGTAGTTGAGTGAGTCAGTCAGCTCCTAGCTCTGACTCGGTACGGGTCTTCTGGCCGAGCTGAAGTCATACTATGGAGTAGTTGAGTGAGTCAGTCAGCTCCTAGCTCTGACTCGGTACGGGTCTTCTGGCAGAGCTGAAGTCATACTATGGAGTAGTTGAGTGAGTCAGTCAGCTCCTAGCTCTGACTCGGTACGGGTCTTCTGGCCGAGCTGAAGTCATACTATGGAGTAGTTGAGTGAGTCAGTCATCTCCTAGCTCTGACTCGGTACGGGTCTTCTGGCAGAGCTGAAGTCATACTATGAAGTAGTTGAGTGAGTCAGTCAGCTCCTAGCTCTGACTCGGTACGGGTCTTCTGGCAGAGCTGAAGTCATACTATGAAGTAGTTGAGTGAGTCAGTCATCTCCTAGCTCTGACTCGGTACGGGTCTTCTGGCAGAGCTGAAGTCATACTATGAAGTAGTTGAGTGAGTCAGTCATCTCCTAGCTCTGACTCGGTACGGGTCTTCTGGCCGAGCTGAAGTCATACTATGAAGTAGTTGAGTGAGTCAGTCAGCTCCTAGCTCTGACTCGGTACGGGTCTTCAACACAAAGCTCCTTACTTAAACAAACTTTATACCAAGTCTATTGTCTTGCCTTTGCCATTAGTTTCCTGAAGTCTGGTAATTCATATCACTTATGAAAGATAACTATTTCGTTACCCTAGACCTTTCTAAAAGAGTTAAATGGTGAGATTAGTATATTATTAATTGAAATTATTGTATCATACTCTGTTAATGAGAATTTGAACGTAAGATTGGGTTCCTTGCTGTATAGTGTTTCATTTATAATTGCTTGTGGTTATTTTAATTCACTAACCAAATACCAATGAAGCTAAATGATTGGTAATAAAATAAAACTAACAAAAAATTGTAGTTATTTGTGCCCCTATTGTTACGGTGAAGATTAAGTCGTAACAGTGAGGTACTAGACGTGAGGTACTAGACGTGAGGTACTAGACGTGAGGTACTAGACGTGAGGTACTAGACGTGAGATACTAGACGTGAGATACTAGACGTGAGATACTAGACGTGAGATACTAGACGTGAGATACTAGACGTGAGATACTAGGAGTGAGGTACTAGAAGTGAGATACTAGAAGTACAAAATGATAAAGACTTTCTCAAGTTACAAGTTAAAGTACAGAGAAGGAAATAAAATAATCCGGTAACCACCTGAAGGTACCACCTGAGGGCCACCTGGCGGAATATAATTCAAGTTAAGTACACCTGGAGGCTGGAAGCACTGTCATGATGACATACTTCTCCAGCAGGTGACTCACGACGCCACACAAGCACGTACCATCCTGCCAGTGCTCAGTCCCCAGCAGCAGTAACCACGGCTCTGCTGGAGTGAATACTCTGAAGGTGCCGTAGTTGCTAAACACTTAGTGGAATGCTTGACTACGTCCTCATCGCCAAAGTTAATGTTTCATTTTATGCTGAATGTTTTCGGTTAGTAGAAAAACGCTTAGGGAGGTGATGTTAGACGATGTTTTGGACCATCCTGAACTATTCTCAAGTCAATTTGTAGTTCAACTTGGACCGACACGGAGTAGTTTTCTCTCCATACCTGCACTAAAATGGTTACATTCAATTAGTCGTGACATGTATTACTGAGAGATATCATTATTTTTTTGTACGCAACTGACCTTGTGAAATGGTACGTGACAGGTAAACACGACCAACTTTCTTTTCCTACTATAAAGGTAGCATAAAAATATAACTAGCATTCCCAGACACCACTCCCCAAATTCCTCAAGCTCACCTCGACCCCTAAGAAAGCTTCAGCTCTCATCCCTGCCACATAAACTCGCCCACAGCACTGCCAGTTTCCCAAGAGTTTTATTGTAATGTAGTGGAAATGAAAGAGGAATGATAGGGATGGCAAGACAATATTTTTCTAGATTTTAGGAAAACCTCTGACTCAGTAGAATGGTGGAAGGCAAGAACAATAAGGAAATTGTTCAAGTGTACACAGGAACACCTGAAAAAATAGAAGTCAGAAAGTGATAAGAGTGACAAGAGTGGGTTCTGGTGACTGGTGACGTCCACCGAGGTTCAGTACTTGGACTTGTGCGGTTTCTGCTATACATAAAGGTCAATGAGAGACTAGGAGATGTAAACAATCCACTAACGAGGACAGGCGAGCGGCTACTCGAATGTAGTTCGGGTAAGTGGATGGTAATGAGAAGAGGTGAAGACACACACACACACACACACACACACACACACACACACACACACACACACACACACACACACACACACACATAGATGAATCACAGGGATATTAGGAAGTATTTCTTCAGTCACAGAGTAGTCAGGAAGTGGATTAGTTTAGGAAGCGATGTAGTGGAGGCAGGATCCATTCATAGCTTTATGCAGAGGTATGATAAAGCTCATGGTGCAGGGAGAGTGACCCAGTAGCGGCCAGTGAAGAGGCGGGGCCAGGAGCTATGACTCGACCCCTGCAACCACAACTAGGTGAGAGCTAGGTGAGTACACACACACAAAAAAAAAAACGCAAATCCTGTGTCACAAACCTTCTGGAGTTCTCTGACAAAGTTACAGAAGTGCGACACAAGAGAGAGGGTTGGGTTGATTGCATTTTCTTGGACTGAAAGAAGGATTTCGACACAGTTCCTCACCAGCGACTAGTGCAGAAACTAGAGGATCAGGCGCGTATAACAGGAAGGGCACTGCAATGGATCAGAGAATACCAGTCAGGGAGGCAACAACGAGACATGGTACGGGGTGAGGTATCACAGTGGGCACCTGTGACGAGCGGGGTCCCACAGGGGTCAGTCCTAGGACCAGTGCTATTTCTGGTATATGTGAATGACATGATGGAAGGGATAGACTCAGAGGTGTCCCTGTTCGCAGATGATGTGAAGTTAATGAGAAGAATTGTGATGAATGGTTTGAAAAACCGACAAGTTGAAGATTCAGACACTTATGCAGCATATGGGAATCTTTATTCAGGAAACGTTTCGCCACACAGTGGCTTCATCAGTCCAATACAAAGAGGAAGGCGTAAGGAGAGGAGGAGTAGGAGGTAATCAGTCCCTCGGCCTGGAGTCGATGTGTTCAGTCCATCAATCTTGTAGAATTCTACAAGATTGATGGACTGAACACATCGACTCCAGGCCGAGGGACTGATTACCTCATACTCCTCCTCTCCTTACGCCTTCCTCTTTGTATTGGACTGATGAAGCCACTGTGTGGCGAAACGTTTCCTGAATAAAGATTCCCATATGCTGCATAAGTGTCTCAATCTTCAATGAGAAGAATTAAATCAGATGAGGATCAGGCAGGACTTCAAAGACACCTGGACAGGCTGGACACGTGGTCCTGCAACTGACTTCTTGAATTCAACCCTGCCAAATGGAAAGTCATGAAGATCGGAGAAGGGCAAAGAAGACCGCAGACGGAGTATACACTAGGCGGCCAAGGAGGCACACATCAACCAGATAACTGCTGTAGCATACAGGCGCCTGGCAAACCTGAGAATAGCGTTCCGATACCTTAGTAACGAATCGTTCAAGACACTGTACACTGTGTACGTCAGGCCCATACTGAAGTATTCAGCTCCAGTTTGTAACCCACACCTGGTCAAACACGTCAAGAAATTAGAGAAAGTGCAAAGGCTTGCAACAAGGCTAGTTCCGGAGCTCAGGGGTATGTCCTACGAAGAAAGGTTGAGGGAAATCGGACTGACGACATTGGAGTACAGGCGGGTCAGGGGAGACATGATAACGACATACAAAATACTGCGTGGAATAGATAAGGTAGACAGAGACAGGTTGTTCCAGAGAGGGGGCACAGAAACACGGAGTCACAATTGGAAGCTGAAGACTCAGACGAGTCAGAGGGATGTTGGGAAGTATTTCTTCAGTCATAGTCGTCAGGAAGTGGAATAGCCTAACAAGTGATGTAGTGGAGGCAGGAACCATACATAACTTTAAGAAAAGGTATGACAAAGCTCTGGAAGCAGAGATAGTGAAGAGGCGGGGCCAGGAGCTGAGTCTCGACCCCTGCAACCACAATTAGGTGAGTACAATTAGGTGTGTACAAACACACAAACACACACACACAACATTCAAGAGTAAGTGGAAACAGGGATTTTAGATTAGATTTTGCCACCGAAGTGGCTAGTTTACTGTGCACCCCATATCTATCCTGTGGACGGTAGCGCAAGAGAATATGTTACAAAAAACGCGATTTCTAATAAGCTTAGAGATCTCCAGTGAATACTAGAAAGGACTGCCCTTCTAGCATCCAGCCTGTTACTGGGTTTTCGTAACAAGTAGTCCGTATCCTGGTCCAATTATCCATTAGAATTCAATAAGAATTAATAGTGCTTCAGGATTACAACTGGTAGGCTACTAACTAGAGAAATTAAAATTTAATAAATTTATTAATTAAGTTGTCTAGGCGTATATCAAATTAAATTAAATTAAATTAATCACAGTAATCAAAATAATATTAATCACTTCTCTCGTGTACAGTATTATTGTGCTGAAAGCACATATTTCATATTTAAGTCTTAAGTACCGTCTGGTACATTAACATTTAATAATACAATATACAAATAAGTTTGTGTGTGTGTGTGTGTGTGTGTGTAAGTGCTCTAAGTAGTTCGCTATGTCTCAAGACTCGACTAGACTTAAACAAGTGACTGACAAAGTCCTCAAATAAACTAACTTCTTGACCAACTGGCAATCAGAACAGTCTGCTTGAACAACAAAAAGAATGCTAAGCCCAATAGCAATATAACAAGCAACTGCGACACAGAATCAGGAACAAGGAGATAATATAACGACACTAAGTAGGGACCATCAGCAGATCCTCCACAAAAGTCACAAAACTCCCATACTACTGAATCTAAGTTCAGCATAAGAAAATCCCCGACTGTGATAATACACAGATACCAGTACAAGTTAGGTCAGAAGCTACAGCTCAGGACCTGAGTTGTTTCGAGTGTCTATGCGACACACAACCTCAGTACAACGTCGAAAATCACTAAGTCTATACAATGTTCTGTGAACAGAGTCTCCAGAACCTACAACAATAATGAGACAGAGACGATCTTCCAAGAAGGGCCAATAAGGGAGATTTAGGCACTTGTCTGGAATACGTCCAACCACCAAGCGAGTCTAGACCAGACTGAATACTTCAGGCGAGGTGTGATCACCCCCCCCCTCTATCACGTGATAGCTCCGTGGACAGTTGCTGACCAGCAACAACGAGAAGCCGGCAGAGTAACGAGCAATGAGCGATAATTACAGTAGTTAGACAATCAAGACTTGAACTATGAGCACATTATATGTTACATCCTACCTAACAACATAACTAAGTCAAATAATAATATAAAGCAATATATTTACGATTTAGCTATGATCGCAAATATATGCAATATAAAATTATATGAAAAGGTAATATACATTATATACATATACATAATATACATCATATACAGTGTGACCCATTCAGGGGTCGCAACAATATGGATACACAAAAGACCTAGGAACTAGGCCTCAAAGGGTTAACAGGAATACATATGGATTTATATCTACATATCTATAGTTCACTTATCTATTACAAGCAAATTTAGGAAATTTACTTAGTATATCTGGTATATCATTAATAAGATATCTTGACATGTCACATAGGTTATTATACTGTCTGTCTCTGTAATCCTCAATAAGTGGACAATTAAGCACATAGTGTTCAAGACAGTGACCATATGCCTGCTCACATAGTTTACATTTAGTTTGATCATCATC
>NW_026464509.1:0-14832 GCF_026875155.1 Cherax quadricarinatus
GATTTTGGGTGACTTGTGGGATCTGCAAGTCTCTATTAGTGTTGTTATATTATCTCCTTGTTCCTGATTCTGTGTCGCAGTTGTTTGTTATATTGCTATTGGGCTTAGCATTCTTTTTATTGTTCAAGCAGACTGTTCTGACTGCCAGTTGGTCAAGAAGTTAGTTTATTGAGGACTTTGTCAGTCACTTGTTTAAGTCTGGTCGAGCCTTGAGATATAGCAAACTACTTAGAGCACTTACACGTATACACACAAACTTACTTGTACATATTTGTAATATCTTATTAAATGTTAATGTACCAGACGGTACTTAAGAATTATAAATGTGATATGTGCTTTCAGCACAATACTATTCTATACGAAAGAAGTGATTATTATTATTTTGTTGATTACTGTGATTAATTTATTTAATTTGATAATATACCTCTAGACTTAATAAATTTATTAAATTTTAATTTCTCTAGTTAGTAGCCTACCAGTTGTAATCCTGAAACACTATTGAAACTAATGGATAATTGGACAAGGATACTGACTATTTGTTACGAAAACCCAGTAACAGGCTGGATGCTAGAAGGGCAGTCCTTTCTAGTATTCATGGAGATCTCTTAAGCTTTTAGAATCGCGTTTTTGTAACAAACTACATCACATCCCCCTTTCTCCCCCAATTTAAAATATCTGAGTAACTAGGACAATTTGTCCTAAGTTATTAGACTATTTTAATCCTAATCCTTAAATCTATTACAATACAAAGACAAAATTATACATAACACAATATTATTCAATTACATTATATTTCCCTGAACCTCCTCAACTCGCACAAGGCAGCACAATCAGTACACCTGGCAGTTGACCAACATAAACAGTTACTCTCTGGTGCAAAGCCTCCTTACCCGTCATTTCTCCTAAACCTAAATATCGGGCTCCAGTTGCCTTCCCTACTTCTACTAGAAATGCACTAGCCAATGCTAGTCACCCTCGCACGTTAACCATTGGGCCAAACCTCTCAGGCTTCTCTGGCGTGGAAAACTGCTCCAACGGGTTACATTCTTTCAAGTAACTGCAATGGACCACTTCACGACCACCAAGTCCCATTTTCGGCACACTTCACATGCACATACAACATCTGAAAATCGAGACAGGGCAGGCATCGCAGCAAGACCCTCCATTATCCTATGCCACTACTAGGATTTCACTGGCCTCATGAAATAAGGCGGCCATAATCACTGGACCGTATTCAAGGTCACCTTATTTCACACAGGTAACACTAACACTTCTGGCAAGTCAAAGTAGGCTGGGAACATCTCACACTCTCAATTGTCTCTCATGGCTGGCAGGACATCCCCGCATACCGGTCGTACAGGTTGACCAGCAAGGCAGAATACACCTCCATACCGCCCTTGAAAGCAGGCTGGTCCCAGCAGCTGGAGTCCATCTCCGCGGCTCGCGTCCTTCCACATCTCCGATAATGGCAGCTCCATCATAGTAGGCTCTCTTATCCTGGCACACCAGCCAGAATCCCTCATACACCACTGCAGCATCACCGCCATCGTCTCCTCTTGAGCTAGGCAGCATCGCAGCACGGTCCCAGCATCTCAGCATCACAGCACGGCCGGATCACAGCAGCACACAGCACGGCCACATCATCGCAACACGACTACAGCATCGGAGCACGGCTGCAGCATCTCGGCATCACAGCACGGCCACAGCATTGCAGACAGCATCACAGCAGCCGACATCAGCAGTAGCAGGCTATGGTCAGTTGCTCGAGGTGAGGTCACTTCAGGTCATCAACAGCAGGTGCGGTCACCCATCCCTGGCAACTGCGGTAACTGGCGGTCCGCGGGTGATGGTCACAGAGCTGGGTGACGCAGACAGACACCACTACAATGGATGACAGACCAAGGCAGCAATTACATCTACTGGGGCACATCAGCTGGGTGACTGGGCACATCAGGTAGATAGCAATCATAGGCAACTCTTCAATGGGTGACAGTTGTGGGCTAGTCTTCCAAGGCGGGCTGGGTGACTTCTCATTCCTCTGTAAATATTCAATTTCGGCCAGTAATTGCTTCCCCAAAAGTCTCACACAAATACTGATATTCTCCACCATTTATCTCAAACCAACAACCAACTCCAAATATAATATTCACCAAACAATTACTCAGACCCACCGTCTGAAAAAAGGTCAGTTAAGGTCACTAGGATTATAATATCACACTGTTTATTTACTTAACTTTACACACACAAGAAAAAAAATGGTAGCATAACATAAGTATAACCGAGCAGTCAAAAGGACACATGGGGACTGGTTCCTACTATAAAAATAAGAAGAACCACCACCGCTTAGACACCATGTCATGTAGGGGGGTATTGGAACGTAAGGGATATAAGTGGGGAATATGGGAGTAGGGGAGTCAGTAGGCAGGGGACAGGCAGGCGAAGAGGTAGGAGAGATGATTAGCGGAGGTTGGTAGGTAATGTGAGGTCACTGGTGACTACAACTTCACCTCTCATTACTCTACCCACCACTCCACACTACTCACCCTCTCACTACTTTAACTAAACAATAATAAATGGAAATTAAGAATAAATAACGGGGACAGAGAATATTATCTATTCTACTCAAACACAGTTTATTATTAAGTTCTTGTACAATAATATATTTGGGAACAGGAGAACATTATTGTGGTTTAGATAAATGGGGTGGTACTTAATGTAACTTACAGTATAGTTCGGAGGGCAGTTCATCACAGGGAACTAAGCCCAGGTCCAAGACCTACACAGCACGAGTACTGCGCCAAGCCAGTACTCTGCCCAATGCCTCCAACAGTCTCCTCCAGAGATTTCAGCAGCCTTCTCCCGAGCCCTGCACCCCAGCAGCAGCTCCGCTCAAAGTCTCTGTTCAGGAGCTCTGCACCCCAGCAGCAGCTCCGCTCGAATCTCCTGATCATGCTCTTCCTTGGGCTTTTATGGTGGTCCAAGCACCCTCCACAATGAGGTGTGCACACGTGGTGTTGATCTGACGCCGAGGTCTGACGCCGTCCAGAACAAAAGACCTCAGTCTTAAGCCGAAAAGGCGTGGCTCTGACAGACATTTGCCAAGGCAAGGTGACCATATAATTGGTTAAATTAGGTCTCCCCAGAGACCTCACAAGCCTAGCTGAACTACATCACACCATCACCACCACCCCTCCATCACCACCACCCCACCATCACCATCTCCTCTCCCTAGCGTATGAAAATAGAATGGAAACGATAAAAAAAACGCTAAGTAAATTATGAAGTTTAAAACCGAATGAAAAAATCTATAAATAAAAAAAAAACAATAAAGCGTAGTTTAAGAAAATCGTCATTAACGAAATTAAAGAATTCATTACCATTTCTGTGATGAGCGAAAAGTTAACTAACGCGGTGGTAAAAAAAAAATAATGTAGATGAAAGAAGAATGAAAAGAAAGGGGAAAAAAAGGACCATTTTGTCCTTGGAAGGACAATGAATTAGAGCCAGTCCCCAGCCCGGCCTCATCACCATCCTATCACCTCTGGTAAGTATCTAATTAGAGCCAGTCCCCAGCCCGGCCTCATCACCATCCTATCACCTCTGGTAAGTATCTAATTCCACCTAATCTAAGACACTAGGGAGGATTTTTTTTCCTCGTTCTTCAGAAAGTTGGCTAAACTTGTTACACCGCTGATAATGTTATCATCATCCTGAGTAAGTCTTGTTAAATATGGTAACTAACACAATGGAAGATATTAGTAACATCCTCCAGTAAGCTGGAGGTATCTACTGAAGACGACCCCAGTAGAAAGGTCCAAATATACAGACCAATTCATCGGATGAGTTTATTTCTCTGATTTATATCATGTTCTTCACTCTTCGTTTATATCATGTCGTTCTTCACACTCCATTTATATCATGTCGTTCTTCACACTCCATTTATATCATGTCGTTCTTCACACTCCATTTATATCATGTCGGTCTTAACACTTCATTTATATTATGTCGGTCTTAACACTTCATTTATATCATGTCGGTCTTCTCACTCCATTTATATCATGTCGGTCTTAACACTTCATTTGTATCATGTCGGTCTTCACACTCCATTTATATCATGTCGGTCTTAACACTCCATTTATATCATGTCGGTCTTAACACTCCATTTATATCATGTCGGTCTTAACACTTCATTTATATCATGTCGGTCTTAACACTCCATTTAATCATGTCGGTCTTAACACTTCATTTGTATTCATGTCGGTCTTCACACTCCATTTATATCATGTCGGTCTTCACACTCCATTTATATCATGTCGGTCTTAACACTTCATTTATATCATGTCGGTCTTAACACTTCATTTATATTATGTCGGTCTTAACACTTCATTTATATCATGTCGGTCTTCACACTCCATTTATATCATGTCGGTCTTAACACTTCATTTATATCATGTCGGTCTTCACACTCCATTTATATCATGTCGGTCTTCACACTCCATTTATATCATGTCGGTCTTAACACTTCATTTATATCATGTCGGTCTTAACACTTCATTTATATCATGTCGGTCTTAACACTTCATTTATATCATGTCGGTCTTAACACTTCATTTATATTATGTCGGTCTTAACACTTCATTTATATCATGTCGGTCTTCACACTCCATTTATATCATGTCGGTCTTAACACTTCATTTATATCATGTCGGTCTTCACACTCCATTTATATCATGTCGGTCTTAACACTTCATTTATATCATGTCGGTCTTAACACTTCATTTATATCATGTCGGTCTTAACACTCCATTTATATCATGTCGGTCTTAACACTTCATTTATATCATGTCGGTCTTAACACTCCATTTATATCATGTCGGTCTTAACACTCCATTTGTATCATGTCGGTCTTAACACTCCATTTGTATCATGTCGGTCTTAACACTCCATTTGTATCATGTCGGTCTTAACACTTCATTTATATCATGTCGGTCTTAACACTCCATTTATATCATGTCATTCTTAACACTCCATTTACATCATGTCATTCTTAACACTTCATTTATATCATGTCGTTCTTCACACTTCATTTATCAACGTCTACCGTTGTTTCTTTATTTGTTACTTTTTTCTTTACTCTAAAGATAACTTTCTTTATAATTTATTAACTAATATTTCTCCCCAAATTTCTCAATTATTTTGTCTCTTAATATTTTACAAAAATTGTTTCACATATACATATAAACGATGTCATTTATTAGATACCTCTTAGATGCAACCCTCGGTATCATGAACCCTCGGTATTATGAACCCTCGGTATTGTGAACCCTCGGTATTATGAACCCTCGGTATTATGAACCCTCGGTATTATGAACCCTCGGTATTATGAACCCTCGGTATTGTGAACCCTCGGTATTATGAACCCTCGGTATTATGAACCTTCGGTATTGTGAACCCTCGGTATTGTGAACCCTCGGTATTATGAACCCTCGGTATTATGAACCCTCGGTATTATGAACCCTCGGTATTGTGAACCCTCGGTACTGTGAACCCTCGGTATTGTGAACCCTCGGTATTGTGAACCCTCGGTATTATGAACCCTCGGCATTATGAAAACTCTTCATTATGAAAACTCGACATTATGAACCCTCGGTATTATGAACCCTCGGTATTATGAACCTCGGTATTATGAACCCTCGGTATTATGAAAACTCGGCATTATGAACCCTCGGTATTATGAGTCCTCAGTATTATGAAAACTCGGTATTATGAACCTTCGGTATTATGACCCCTTGGTATTATGAACCCTAGGTGTTATGATCTCTCACTATTATGAACCTTCGGTATTATGACCCCTTGGTATTATGACCCCTTGGTATTATGACCCCTTGGTATTATGACCCCTTGGTTATTATGACCCCTTGGTTATTATGACCCCTTGGTATTGTGAACCCTAGGTATTATGATCTCTCACTATTATGAACCTGCGGTATTATGAACTCTCACTGTTAAGAACCCTCGGTGTTATGAACCCTCAGTCTAATGAAATCTCTGTATTATGAACCCGGTATTAGGAACACACTGTATTATGAACCCTCGGTATTATGAAGCCTCGGTATTATGAATCTTCGGTATTATGAATGCATATTATTGTGAACCGTGATGTCTCTGGCCTACCACAAACAACAACAGCAATTAATGAACCAACCAATAACTTCAAGAATCAAAACAACGGCAACAACAACCACAACAACAACTTAGCAGCAACAGCAACTAAAACAACAACAACCACAACAAAAATCCCCCACCCATTACCCAACACCACCACCACCACCTGTACCACCACCACCACCCCTGTACCACCACCACCACCTGTACCACCACCATCACAACCACCACCAACTACTACCAACACCACGTTACCGAATGCGACATCTATTAAATGTAGATATCTGCAGAGAATACTAGATAATCTTATTGATCCCCCTCTAGCATCTAGCATGTTTCTGGTTTTGTAACAGATGATCCGTGTTCAGTTATCCCCGAGTTCCAAAAGTTACAATATGTATGTCCCGGCTCACCCGCCTAGACATACTCTACCAAAAACAAGAGTCTAAGTTACATGAGCCGAGGAGAACAGAGTTCTTCGTGACAAAGCAGAGATGGAGGTGTGTCCTCCACGAGAGAGAGAGAGAGAGAGAGAGAGAGAGAGAGAGAGAGAGAGAGAGAGAGAGAGAGAGAAGAGAGAGAGAGAGAGAGAGAGAGAGTGAGAGAGAGTGAGGGGTGAGTGAGAGTGTGTGAGAGCGAGTGTGTGTGAGAGCGAGAGTGAGAGAGTGAGAGAAAGAGGGGTGTGTGTGTACTCCCCTATTTGTACTCACCTATTTGTGGTTGCTGGGGTCGAGTCACAGCTCCTGGCCCCGCCTCTTCGCTGATTGCTACTAGGTCCTCTCCCTCCCTGCCCCTTGAGCTCTATCATACCTCGCCTTAAAACTATGTATGGTTCCTGCCTCCACCACATCACTTTCTAGGCTATTCCATGGCCTGACTACTCTATGACTGAAGAAATACTTCCTAACATCCCTTTGATTCATCTGAGTCTTCAACTTCCAATTGTGACCTCTTGTGTGTGTGTCCCATCTCTGGAACATCCCGTCTTTGTCCACCTCGTCTATTCCGCGCAGTATTTTATATGTCGTTATCATGTCTCCCCTGACCCTCCTGGCCTCCAGTGTCGTCAGGCCGATTTCCCTCAACCTTTCTTCATAGGGCAATCCCCGTAGCTCTGGGAACTAGTCTTGTTGCAAACCTTTGCACTTTCTCTAATTTCTTGACGTGCTTGACTAGGTGTGGATTCCAAAACTGGTGCTGCATACTCCAGTATGGGCCTGACGTAGATGGTGTACGAGTTCTTAAACGAATCCTTACTGAGGTATCGGAACGCTATCCGTAGGTTTGCCCGGCGCCCGTATGCTGCAGCAGTTATCTGATTGATGTGCGCCCCAGGAGATATGCTCGGTGTTATACTCACCCCCAGATCTTTTTACTTGAGTGAGGTTTGCAGTCTTTGGCCATCTAAACTATATTGTGTCTGCGGTCTTCTTTGCCCTTCCCCAATCTTTATGACTTTGCATTTGGAAGGGTTAAATTCAAGGAGCCAGTTGCTGGACCAGGCTTGTAGCCTGTCCAGATCTCTTTGTAGTCCTGCCTGATCCTCGTCCGATTCGATTCTTCTCATTAACTTCACATCGTCTGCAAACAAGGACACTTCTGAGTCTATCCCTTCCGTTATGTCGTTCACGTATACCAAGAACAGCACAGGTCCTAGGACTGACCCCTGTGGAACCCCGCTTGTCACAGGCGCCCACTCTGACACCTCGTCGCGTACCATGACTCGTTGTTGCCTCCCTGTCAGATATTCTCTGATCCATTGCAGTGCCTTTCCTGTTATGTGTGCCTGGTCCTCTAGCTTTTGCAGTAACCTCTTGTGAGGAACTGTGTCGAAAGCCTTCTTGCAGTCCAAAAATACGCAGTCGATCCACCCCTCTCTCTCTTGTCTTACTTCTGTCACCTTGTCATAAAACTCTAGTAGGTTTGTGACACAGGATTTTCCTTCCCTGAAACCATGCTGGTTGTCAATTATACACTTGTTTCTTTCCAGGTGCCCCACCACTCTCCTCCTGATGATCTTCTCCATGACCTTGCATACTATACACGTTAGTGATACATGTCTGTAGTTTAGTGCCTCATGTCTGTCTCCCTTTTTAAAAATTGGGACTACATTTGCCATTTTCCATACCTCAGGGAGTTGCCCAGTTTCAAATGATGTGTTGTAGATCTTTGTTAATGGCTCACACAATATCTCTGCTCCCTCTTTAAGGACCCATGGAGAGATGTTGTCTGGTCCCACCGCCTTTGAGGTGTCAAGTTCGCATAGCAGCTTCTTCACCTCCTCCTTGTTTATATGTACCTCATCCAGCACTTGCTGGTGTGCCCCCCTGTTCTGATTTCTTGGAGTCCTACTGGTTTCCACTGTAAATACCTCCTTAAATCTTGTGTTGAGCTCCTAACATACCTCTCGGTCGTTTCTTGTGAATTCCCCATCACCCTTCCTCAGTCTGATTACCTGGTCCTTGACTGTTGTTTTCCTCCTGATGTGGCTGTACAACACTTCGGGTCAGTCTTTACTTTTGATGCTATGTCATTTTCATATTGTCTCTGAGCCTCCCTTCTTATCTGTGCATATTCGTTTCTGGCTCTTCGGCTGATTTCTTTATTTTCCTGAGTTCTCTGTCTTCTGTACCTTTTCCATTCTCTAGTACACCTAGTTTTTGCCTCCCTACACCTTTGGGTGAACCAAGGACTCGTTCTGTTCTTCCCATTATTTCTGTTTCCCTTGGGAACAAACCTCTCCTCTGCCTCCTTGCATTTTGTTGCTACATAGTCCATCATTTCTTGTACTGGTTTTCCTGTCAGTTCCCTCTCCCACTGAATGTCTTGAAGGAAGTTCCTCATGCCTGAGTAGTTCCCCCTTTTGTAGTTTGGTTTTTTCCCAGCCTATTCCTGCTACTCTCTCCACTTGGAGCTCAACTATGTAGTCGAAGCACAGAACCACATGATCACTAGCTCCCAGGGGCCTTTCATACATGATACCCTCGATGTCCGAACTACTCATGGTGAATACAAGGTCCAACCTTGCTGGTTCATCCTCTCCTCTCTCTCTGGTAGTGTCTCTAACATGTTGATGCATGAGGTTCTCCAGTACCACATCCATCATCTTGGCTCTCCATGTTTTGGGACCCCATGGGGCTCCAGGTTTTCCAGTCAATCTCCTTGTGATTGAAATCACCCATAACTAGTAACTTTGCTCCCCCCATGTGTGCTCTCCTGGCCACCTCGGCTAGTGTGTTGATCATTGCTCTGTTGCTCTCATCGTATTCTTCTCTTGGCCTCTGCAGTTCTGTGGTGGGTTGTACATTACTGCAATTATCACCTTATGTCCCTCAGGACTGGATTGTTCCTACTAAGTAGTCCCTTTCGCCCATGCCATCCATTCCTTCCATTTTCTCAAAACCCCACTGGTTTTTAATGAGCAGTGCAACTCCTCCTCCCCCTCTCCTCCCTCTGTCTTTCCTGAAGATTTGATATCCGGATGGAAAGATTGAATCTGTTATTATTCTGGTGAGTTTTGTTTCTGTGAGTGCTATTATGTCTGGGGATGTCTCTTTGATTCTTTCGTGCCACTCCTCATACTTGTTTATTCCATCTGCATTTGTATACCACACCTTCAACTTCTTTTCTAAGACTGTGGTCTGGGAAGTATATTGGGGTTGGGGAAGTGGGAGACCTGGTAAGGAACTATGGGTTGTTGCTGTGGGGGTGAAGTTTGTAATGTAGTGGGTGGGGGCATTGGATGTGGCATGGGTGTTTTGATTTAGAGTGTTTGGTTAGTGTGTGTGTGTGTGTGGGGTGTGTGTGTGTGTGTGTGTGTGTGTGTGTGTGTGTGTGTGTGTGTGTGTGTGTGTGTGTGTGTGTGTGTGTGTGTGTGAGTTATGCGGGGAGAGGGGCGAGGACGGTAGTTTCAACGCCTAGTGGCTCGTTACAGCTTGAGCTTGGCAACAACTGCGGAACAAGCCAGTAGGTAGTGTGCAACGTGCTGGCAGCCAGTCATAACTCTCCAGCAACGAGCACAATGAGAGATGTGGTTATTACATCCTACTTATACGTACAAAAGCTAATAATGTGAGATAATAAGATGAAGCACGAGATCCTCATTTTACCCATTAACGAACATCACCACCAACATAATAACAGATAAAAACGTAATGTTTACAATAAATATGGGGGCCTTTTTACCGAGGTCGCTACAATCACCACCACTAACACTAACACCACAGCACCACAACCCACCACCACCACTAATACCACAGCACAACCCACCACCACGGCTACAACTATCAACACCACCAACACTACTACCACCACCACAACCACCCACCTCGACATCGATAATGCATCACAGTGAATATACACAATATTTTCACCTTTGAACTTTCAAGTTCAATGGAGAGGAAGAGAGTCACAAACAAGTCAGTTTTGTGCAACGCTCCAGCCACAGTGTCTGGGGAAGGTGTGTTGGGGGATGTGTCTAAGACTTATCGGGAAGGGCGGCGTCTGGGGAGAAGTGTCTACAAGGGCGAGATGTTTGGAGAGTCTTGGAGTAGGAGTCTGGAGGGGGAAGGTGTCTGGTGAGAAGTGTCTGGGAGTGGAAGGTGTCTGGCGAGAAGTGTCTGGGAGGGAAAGGTGTCTGGCGAGAAGTGTCTGGGAGGGAAAGGTGTCTGGCGAGAAGTGTCTGGGATGGGAAGATGGCTTCTAAGAAGTGTCTGGAATTGGAAGGTGTCTGGTGAGAGGTGTCTGGGAGGGCAAGGTGTCTGTAGAGATGTATCCGGAAAAGGTAGGTGTCTTGTGAGAGATGCCTGGGAGGGAAAGGTGCTAGGAGAAAAGTGTCAAGAGGAAGGTGTCAGGATAAGGGAGAAGGTACCATGGAAGAGGCAACAAACTCAACATTAACCTCATCTACGACCTAGATTATCAATGTGACAATGTGGCAGAGACAGACTTGTCCATGTATTTGAAAGACTTATTGCTGTAAAATTCTTGCGAATGTCAGGGCAGATCATCAGTCTTCTAAAAATTAAAACGATTTTTTAGTTATGAACCAGTTAGACAAAGTCTGACATTTGAACATATAGAAGCAATCTGATTAACTTGGTTATGAGAGAAATAGTTCAGTTTTACCAACTCTTCCTCAAACATTTATGTTTTTTTTTAAGTATTATGAAATTAAACGTCCAGTCGATGATGATAATTTTTTATGAGGCTATAATGAAGGTGATTAACAGGGTTGTATGACCCTTGTGGGTTTAGCGCTTAATTTCTTTTATAATGAAGGACAATTTGACACAATACATGCTTAAAAATACATGCCGGAAAATTATTTGAAGAATAATTACAACAAATAAAGCAATAACAGTAATTAGAGCAAACGCCTAAATTATTTTCTTGCAATATGTGACACTGACAGCGAGTTTTGTTCAATATACAAATTTCTGACGGCGTAATAATACTGAACAACGTTAATTCACTTGACCGAACATTACGTCATAGATAGGTATCCCTGTAATGCATAACCCGTCCGCTGGTTCTCAATGAACGAGATAAGAATAGGTCAGAGTGCGGCATAAGTTCGTAATGTAGTTAAAAGAGGAAGGACATTTAGGCTGTCCTTCCTCTTTTAAGGATCAAATCTCGTTGCCCAAAGATGACCCCCAAAAAAAAAAAAAATTTTTTTAGCGCTTTGCCTGAATATCAGAGAAAAAAATGAAGGTTTGATGGTAATTAGGAGAGGCATTCATAAGTCATGAAATGGAAAGTAACATCCAAATTTCTTCACGAATAACGGTAAATTAAGACACGAAACGCCCAGTATCTAATTCAGACCTTCCATGGACTTGGCTTCAAAGAGACAGATATTCTAAAATACACAAACATATTTAGCTTGAAGCTGCTCAGAAGTTGCATTAGTAAGTCATTAGTGTTGCTGGACTGAAGGTAACAGGATGCAACACTCAGAAATTATCTCTTGAAAAACATAGTGGGACCTACACAAGTCAAAATCAACAACACTTTCTCAAAGGTTCACCAGTATTTACATATGTAATTCGGTAAGTAATTAGTAAAGAAGTGAAAAAAGAAGCAAGTAAAAAATTCAGAAATTTTTATTTACGCTTTGGGTACATAAAATTATTTTTTACAATGGTCTACTAAGAAGAGAGACGGTATTGACATAAATAAATAACCTTAACATATAACCTAATAAAGTCAGACACTGGGATTTATTTCTCATCACAATAAACATTCGTCAATTATTACATCGAAATCACTTTAATTAATGAAGATGGGACCCTAACACTAATTCATCAATAATATGCAGACAAAATTTCCCATAATGAAAACACATCAGCACTAAAAGTTTAAGTAAAGCTCACCAGAAGAGGCATTTTCCGGTTATTGAAGTCCAGCAAAATTAGCGCCTACGCAGCCTACGCCACTCAAAAATAAGTTTCATCTATTTTAATACGTAAGCCTTTTAAAGTTATTCATAATTAATTTAAATAAGGGAAAGAGGTAAAGTTGCAGGCTCATATAGCGGCATTCAGAATGGATCAAACAAGGGAGGTTTTAGTCCAGTTCCTTGGATCGAGAACCCCTATTTAGCATCAAAGCAACTCCTCCCTTCATGAAGCACAATACAGGCATAAAATGCCTGTGAAAAAGTCGCCTACATACTTCATAAACAATACACATCCACCTTTCTATGTATGACACACCTGTGCTATAATTGTGGATTCGATCAAGAGACTCCTTAAAGCTGGAAAGAAAAAAGTGCGTCAGTCTGACTTCAATAAGAGATGTAGGAGGTGTAGCTCAACACTCAAAATGGTGCAGCGCACAAACTGCGTGATAAAGGAATAACAGGAAAAGTTGGTAGGTGGATCTATAATTTCCTAACAGAGAGAAACAAAGAGTAATAGTAAACAGAGTGGAGTCTGAGGCAGCTGCGGTGTAAATCTCTATTCCACAAGGCACAGTACTCGATCCCATTATGTTAAAACTATATCGGAGTATAAAACAAATCCCAACCACACAGAGCGAAAAACTAATGTAAAAGTCCTAGGAGTTATCATGTCACAGGATCTTACCTTCAAAGACCATAACACTATCAATCGCATATGCTAGGGATGCCAAGCCCATGATGACACTCTTCAGGTCGCTCGTTCTATCTAGGCTGGAATATTGCTGCACACTAAAAGTACCTTTCAAGGCAGGTGAAATTGCCGAGATAGAGAATGTAGAGAACCTTCACGGCACCCACAACTGCGATAAAACGCCTCAATTACTGGGAACGCTTGAAGTTCCTCAACCTGTATTCCCTAGAACGCAGGCGAGATATACATTATTATATATACACTAGTAAAATCCTAGAGGGATTAGTACCAAATTTGCACACGAAAATCACTCCCTATGAAAGCAAGAGACTCGGCAGACGATGCAACATCCCCCAAATGAAAAGCAAGGGTGCCACTAGCACGATGAGAGAGAACAAAATAAGTGTCAGGGGCCCAAGGCTGCTCAACTGCCTCTCAGCATACATAAGGGGGATTACCAATATACTCCTGGCTGTATTCAAGAAGGCACTGGACAGGCACCTCAAGTCAGTACCTGACCAGCCGGGCTGTGGTTCGTATGTCGGGTTGCGTGCCGCCAACAGTAACAGCCTGGTTGATCAGACCCTGATCCACCATGAGGCCTGGCCACAGATAGGGCCGCAGAGGCATTGATCCCCGAAATCCACTCCAGGTATACACTCCAAAGAAGTGCAGGAGCTGGAGATTAACACCTTGAAACGGTGCGAAAGTTTTCGTTCTTCAACTCAAGAATTTTGGGACCTGTAACTTAACACCCTCAAAACACCTCGCAGTTATAAATTAATAACCTTCAGAGGGCCAAGAACTGTAACCACCCGAGCCTTGTTCTTAATAATATACATCAGCGTCGATGGTTTGAACCCAATCAGTGAAGACATTCAAAAACTTTCTAACGAAAACCAGCATTACATTTTCTTCAATACAATTAGCGAGTTGAAATTTTGAAATCGATCGGAGGAACCACAGTCCAGTTATCGTACAAATCAACTCATGAATAAAATTTTCAAACTCGGTTTTACACGGAAAATAAACTATCAAACAGAGAATATAATGATTTTTTTTAGTTGAAAAAATGGCAAACTGGCCTCTACGCACATAAGTGACATTTGAAACTTCCTTTAAAAGTAACGAGTTAGGCCTGAGTGGTTGAGGGGAGAGGACGTGTGTGTTGAGTGAAGTCCTAGGCCTTCTATATCAGAACTGCTTATCTCACCCGACTGATAACTCATCATGCAACAAATATATCGTTGGAGCGCAGCTGAATTGCTGCTGGAACTCTTATGTGTGAACTGTGACTAGTGATATACCTAGTGAAACACAAACATGTTGATTTGAAGTGGCTGTAGGAGGCTACACCTTCACTCCACCTCGCCTGTCTCCCCTCCTTCCTCGATTTGGAACTCAGACATTCGCCTCTATTTACTTATGGTCTAGAGCGGTTTTTGCCAGACCACATAAATGCTTGGAGTGCCCGTGTCAGTCCTCCGTGCCGCATCCACTCAAACTTACGAATATGTCTCCTGTGTGCCTACCGTGCTACAAGCAAAATCCAAGGGGTTCCCTTGAAACC
>NW_026464510.1:0-38261 GCF_026875155.1 Cherax quadricarinatus
AAAAGTTATTTATGGTGGTTTGAAGAACCAGGCTCAGCTGCATTCTGTACATGAGCATACATAATGCAACAAAGATCTTGGTGGAGTCGGCAGTAGGTGCTGCAGGGAAGTGGTGGGAGCAGCTTGCGTGGCATGTAGTATCTTGGTAGTGTCTGCTTGAAGCTTGGCGATAGCAGAATATGTGGTTGCTTGTGGGTTGGGTTTCTTTTGTTGTTGTTTGTTTCTTGAGTATGTCTCTTCTGGTAGGGCACCTGGCAGCAAGAGTATGGTGGTCATTCTTGCAGTTTCAAGCATATAGGTGGTGAAGCAGTAGTGCAGTTCTTGAAGTCATGACCCTCACGGCCACAGGTGGAGCAGAAACTTCTTGTCCTTGGTAGGACAATCATTTGTGGTGTGTAAGTATGAGTAACAATTATAGCACTGTGAGATATGTTGGAATTTCTCTCTGCTCGATGAAGGCTGGGTTGATGTGGAAGTAGTGAATAGCCAGGCCCTCAGCGAGAGCTCTGGCTGCCATGTTGATGTCACTGAAGGTGACCTTCAGCATGGATGAAGCATTGGGTATTTTAGTAATGAAGTCCACCTTGGCCCAAGGGTTCTTTGCTTCGATAGATGACTTGATTTCTTCAGTGGCCTGTACAGTGATAAGGTTGTCGAGTCGCTTGAGGAACACAGTTCTCCTGGCCCTCAGTGCTGGGGAAGTCAAGACAAGAAATCCCTGGTCTCGTAGAGTGGTAGTAGCAGTGGTGGTAAGCAGTTTCTCAGCCTCTGTGTCGTCTGTACAGACGACAACAAAGGCCTCTTTGAGCGATAAAATCGCATTACATTTGACTTGCAGCCTGCCACTAACGACAGCTGCAAGTGCTAGTTTGGACAGTGCAAGTGCTAGTTTCGGCAGATGAGCGGAGAAGCAGCTTATAAACCGTATGGCAGGAGAGGTGTAGCAGTCATAGGTAGTGTCACATTTGTTCAATGTGGAAGTAGGTTGTGCCCAAGAATTAGGCAAGCGAAGAATTCCTAAGTATTAAGATCCCAAGAAGTTGCAGTGTCTGACAGGTTTGTAGATGAATGGTTCAGAGAACCGACATGTTGATAAATTAGACACATGTGCAACTCTTGGGTATCTTTATGAGGAAAACGTTTCGCCACACAGTGGCTTCATCAGTCCATACATAGGAGAAACTTGAAGAACAGGAGGAGAATGAGGTAATCAGTCCCTCAACCTTGAGTCGATGTGTTCAGTCCATCAATCTTGAGTAGAATACGGCAGATGAGCGGAGAAGCAGCTTATAAACCGTATGGCAGGAGAGGTGTAGCAGTCATAGGTAGTGTCACATTTGTTCAATGTGGAAGTAGGTTGTGCCCAAGAATTAGGCAAGTGAAGAATTCCTAAGTATTAAGATCCCAAGAAGTTGCAGTGTCTGACAGGTTTGTAGATGAATGGTTCAGAGAACCGACATGTTGATAAATTAGACACATGTGCAACTCTTGGGTATCTTTATTGAGGAAACGTTTCGCCACACAGTGGCTTCATCAGTCCATACATAGGAGAAACTTGAAGAACAGGAGGAGAATGAGGTAATCAGTCCCTCAACCTTGAGTCGATGTGTTCAGTCCATCAATCTTGAGTAGAATACGGCAGATGAGCGGAGAAGCAGCTTATAAACCGTATGGCAGGAGAGGTGTAGCAGTCATAGGTAGTGTCACATTTGTTCAATGTGGAAGTAGGTTGTGCCCAAGAATTAGGCAAGCGAAAGAAATTCCTAAGTATTAAGATCCCAAGAAGTTGCAGTGGTCTGACAGGTTTGTAGATGAATGGTTCAGAGAACCGACATGTTGATAAATTAGACACATGTGCAACTCTTGGGTATCTTTATTGAGGAAACGTTTCGCCACACAGTGGCTTCATCAGTCCATACATAGGAGAAACTTGAAGAACAGGAGGAGAATGAGGTAATCAGTCCCTCAACCTTGAGTCGATGTGTTCAGTCCATCAATCTTGAGTAGAATACGGCAGATGAGCGGAGAAGCAGCTTATAAACCGTATGGCAGGAGAGGTGTAGCAGTCATATGTAGTGTCACATTGTTCAATGTGGAAGTAGGTTGTTGCCCAAGAATTAGGCAAGCGAAGAATTCCTAAGTATTAAGATCCCAAGACGTTGCAGTGTCTGACAGGTTTGTAGATGAATGGTTCAGAGAACCGACAAGTTGATAAATTAGACACATGTGCAACTCTTGGGTATCTTTATTGAGGAAACGTTTCGCCACACAGTGGCTTTCATCAGTCCATACATAGGAGAAACTTGAAGAACAGGAGGAGAATGAGGTAATCATCAGTCCCTCAACCTTGAGTCGATGTGTTCAGTCCATCAATCTTGAGTAGAATACGGCAGATGAGCGGAGAAGCAGCTTATAAACCGTATGGCAGGAGAGGTGTAGCAGTCATAGGTAGTGTCACATTTGTTCAATGTGGAAGTAGTTGTGCCCAAGAATTAGGCAAGCGAAGAATTCCTAAGTATTAAGATCCCAAGAAGTTGCAGTGTCTGACAGGTTTGTAGATGAATGGTTCAGAGAACCGACATGTTGATAAATTAGACACATGTGCAACTCTTGGGTATCTTTATTGAGGAAACGTTTCGCCACACAGTGGCTTCATCAGTCCATACATAGGAGAAACTTGAAGAACAGGAGGAGAATGAGGTAATCAGTCCCTCAACCTTGAGTCGATGTGTTCAGTCCATCAATCTGAGTAGAATACGGCAGATGAGGCGGAGAAGCAGCTTATAAACCGTATGGCAGGAGAGGTGTAGCAGTCATAGGTAGTGTCACATTTGTTCAATGTGGAAGTAGGTTGTGCCCAAGAATTAGGCAAGCGAAGAATTCCTAAGTATTAAGATCCAAGAAGTTGCAGTGTCTGACAGGTTTGTAGATGAATGGTTCAGAGAACCGACATGTTGATAAATTAGACACATGTGCAACTCTTGGGTATCTTTATTGAGGAAACGTTTCGCCACACAGTGGCTTCATCAGTCCATACATAGGAGAAACTTGAAGAACAGGAGGAGAATGAGGTAATCAGTCCCTCAACCTTGAGTCGATGTGTTCAGTCCATCAATCTTGAGTAGAATACGGCAGATGAGCGGAGAAGCAGCTTATAAACCGTATGGCAGGAGAGGTGTAGCAGTCATAGGTAGTGTCACATTTGTTCAATGTGGAAGTAGGTTGTGCCAAAGAATTAGGCAAGCGAAGAATTCCTAAGTATTAAGATCCCAAGAAGTTGCAGTGTCTGACAGGTTTGTAGATGAATGGTTCAGAGAACCGACATGTTGATAAATTAGACACATGTGCAACTCTTGGGTATCTTTATTGAGGAAACGTTTCGCCACACAGTGGCTTCATCAGTCCATACATAGGAGAAACTTGAAGAACAGGAGGAGAATGAGGTAATCAGTCCCTCAACCTTGAGTCGATGTGTTCAGTCCATCAATCTTGAGTAGAATACGGCAGATGAGCGGAGAAGCAGCTTATAAACCGTATGGCAGGAGAGTGTAGCAGTCATAGGTAGTGTCACATTTGTTCAATGTGGAAGTAGGTTGTGCCCAAGAATTAGGCAAGCGAAGAATTCCTTAGTATTAAGATCCCAAGAAGTTGCAGTGTCTGACAGGTTTGTAGATGAATGGTTCAGAGAACCGACATGTTGATAAATTAGGTGTCGTACGAGATCTCGTGGATACCGAGGCTTGTGAGGGAGAACACGAAGAAGTGAGAACAGACTGAGGCGTTGAAGTAGGGATGTCTGAGCCCAGGACATCAAAAGAATTAGATACAAGAGTGACTATGGGAGAAGTAACCACACAAGAGGCTGTAGAAGATGGGACCCCAGAAGTAGGGGGACGTTTTGAAACACAGGAATAAGAGACACGAGGTAGTCTCCCTTTGAGGCGGAGATGAGAAACTGCCATGGGATAATGGAGATCTGCCTCTTTGAGGTAACGGATTTCCCACTCATTTAAGTAGACTTGGCAATGGCGAGAGTATGAAGGGTGAGCCTCATGACAATTAAGCAAGAGGGAGGTCGATTGCAAGACGTATTAGAATGGTCATCGGCACCACAGACTGGGCATTCGGCTATAGATCTGCAATATTTCACTGGATGGCCAAGTCACCAGCAATTTCTATACTGTTGCGGTGTAGGGATCACCTTTCGAACTTGTAACCGATGTCCTGCTACATAAACTGAGGATGGGAGTTCTCTGCTGTCAAAAGTTAAACAAGCCACATTGCTAGGGTATTGTCTCCGCCTGCGGGCACAAAGAACATAAGTGTCTACCTTGAGGACTGGGAGATCTTGGAGTTCCAGCTGTTCAAGAATGTCATTGCCACATGTCTGGAAATTTTGTTGAACTATGGTATGGGGCAGAATGACAGTACCACTACAAGAATTGAGGGAAAGATGTTTTTCAATAGTGACAGGAACAGTATCAATATGGGAAAGAAGAGAAAGATCATGAGCTTGGGTAGCATTCAGTACAATGATGATGCACATACTGCTCTTAAGAGCATGAAAAGAAATATCTTTACCAACATGGCATAGGAGTGCCTTGCCAATACTATGGTTGGAAAGATAGGCAATAGAGGAAGTCAGTCATAAAGTAAAGAATTTAGACCATTGTGCATTCTGAAACTGAGCGTGGAAAGGGAGTGCAGGACGTGTCGATCTTTTCTGAGAAGAACGAGAAGGTGGTGAAGTATTATCAGCAGGTAATTGTCGTTGGTGTTTAGGAGTGGGACCAGAGTTGGTCCGACATGGAATGGGCCAGCGATTCGAAAATTGCCACACTATAGAAGGAGAGGCCAGAAGCATAGTCAAAGGAGAGCGGAGGTCAGACAAATCAAAGGAGTCAGTCGAGACCTCAGTACCTGAAGCTGGTGAGGAAACAGCACTGGCAAGAGGTACAGAGGCATTAGAAGTGTCCGAAGAGTGGTCCAAAGACGAAGCAGGGTCAAAACGGGGTGCAGTATCAAGAAGGGGCCCGGGGGTAGCAGGTTCATGGACTAGGGCTTCCATGGTTAGGTTACTTCTTTCATTTTGTTTTTAAGAAAAAAAAGAAAGAAGAAAAGAAAATAAAAAGAAAAAAAAAGAATAAAAAAAGGGGGTACTGGGGAGGGATAGTGCCTGGGCGGAATGGGAGGGCCAGAAATCTCCCTCCACGCCCAAGAGGACCTCAGCTCCGCTAGTAGTGCAGATGCAGCATGGAACCCATGCCATACCCTACCCATCATGCCAGTAAACCAGCAATCCGGGATAGCAACCTCACATCTGCCGAGCTACCTCAGTGGACAAAAGAGAGCGTCCGGATATCTGCCACAAAGCATACCTCCTTTGGCCACCACCCCCGGAATCCGAAAGGCAGCCTCCAGAGATACACCAATCGCCCGAAAGATACACATAGCAACTCCCCAGGAGACCGGAGAGGGATTGTGACATCCCCAGGCGATCCAGATTCCATGGCATACTACACCACTGCCAAGAACCTCAATGGAATGGGATGGACCCCAGTACACTTTCCCCTACCCAGGAACTAGCGTGCCTGTGGGAAAAAAAAAGCCAAAAAGAGGAAGGGTAATAGTGAGGGGTGGGAAGGAGGAGGAGGAAAAGAAAAAGGGAGGATGGGATAAGGGAGGGGGGATTGGGGGGTAATTAGGTTTGGTCAGAGGAAGGAGACCAAGAGGTCTAATTCCTCAGACCAACACATGTCTGGAAATTTTGTTGAACTATGGTATGGGGCAGAATGACAGAACCACTACAAGAATTGAGGGAATGATGTTTTTCAAAAGTGACAGGAATAGCATCAATATGTGAAAGAAGAGAAAGATCATGAGCTTGGGTAGCATTCTGGATAGTGATGATGCATGTACCGCCCTTTAGAGCATGAAAAGAAATATCTTTACCAACATGGCGTAGGAGTGCCTTGCCAATACTATGGTCGGAAAGATGGGCAATAGAGGAAGTCGGTCATAAAGTGAAGAATTTAGTCCATTGTGCTTTCTGAAACTGAGCGTGGAAAGGGAGTGCATGATGTGTCGATCTTTTCTGAGAAGAACGAGAAGGTGGAGAAGTATCATCATCAGGTAATTGTCATTGGCATCTAGGAGTGGGACCGGAGTTGGTCCGACGTGTAATGGGCCGACGATTCGAAAATTGCCACACTGTAGAGGGAGAGGCCGGAAGCATAGTCAAAGGAGAGCGGACGTCAGGTAAATCGAAGGAGTCAGTCGAGACCTCAGTACCTGAAGCGGGTGAGGAAACAGCACCAGCAAGAGGTATAGAGGCATTAGGAGTGTCCGAAGAGTGGTCAAAAAACGAGATGGGGTCAGAAAAGGGTGCAGTATCAAGAAGGGGCCCAAGGGTAGCAGGTTCATGGACTAGGGCTTCCACAGTTAGGTTACTTCTTTTTGTTTTAAAGAAAAAAAGGAAAGAAAATAAAATAAAAAGAAAAAAAGAATAAAAAAATGGGGGACTGGGGAGGGATAGTTCCTGGGAGGAATGAAAGGGCCAGAAATCTCCCTCCACGCCCAAGAGGACCTCAGCACCACAAGTAGTGCAGATGCAGCATGTAACCCGTGCCATAACCTACCCATCATGAAAGTAAACCAGCAATCTGGGATAGCAACCTCACATCTTCTGAGCTACCTCGGTAGACTAAAGAGAGGGCGGCCGGATATCTGCCACAAAGCATACCTCCTTTGGCCACCACCTCCAGAATCTTAAAGGCAGCCTCCAGAGATACACCCATCGCCCGAAAGACACCCAGAGCCACTCCCCAGGAGACCAGAGAGGGATTGTGACATCCCCAGGCAATCCAGATTCCACGGCAAACTACACCACTGCCAAGAACCTCAACGGAATGGGATGGACACCAGTACACTTTCTCCTACCCAGGAACATGCGTGCCTGTGGGGAAAAACCCAAAAGCCAAAAAGAGGAAGGGCAATAGGGAGGGGTGGGGAGGAGGAGGAGGAGGGAAAGAAAAAGGGAGGATGGGATAAAGGAGGGGGTATTTATGGGTGATTAGGTTCGGTCTGAGGAAGGAGACCAACAGGTCTCTTCACCACGCCAAGGAGCCCTCCTTGAAGAGGGAACCAAGTCAAGCAGATTGTTTCCTCTAGTTGGGTCTGTCACAAACTGTTTTAAACAGCAATCCTTAACTGTATCAAGAAAGTCACTAGACTCATATATATATATTATATATATATATATATATATATATATATATATATATATATATATATATATATATATATATATATATTATATATATATAAGTATAATCCAGGGCAGAATACATATATATATATATATATATATATATTATATATATATATATATATATATTTATATATATATATATATATATAATATATATATTACTGCACATTTTACTTTACCCTTACACAAAAATTCCTTCACCACCTGTACAGTTCATCTCTTAACATCTTATGCTAAATACAAATTTATACAATGTTAGATTAAGTAATATGTCTAATATATACACTTCACTCAACTTATAGATGTATTGTGCCATTAAACATAATGTCATTTAAATCAATATAAAAACGTGTAATTAAAACAAAATAAAAACAAAACTATTACCCCTTCCCATCTGCTAAATTACAATATACACACTGAAGAAATGCATTCAGTGAAAATTCAAACAGTTAAACTACTCCACAATAATTATAAAAGCCTACTGCTATCCTAACATCACAAATGATATTAATACAAGAACACAGTATTGGATCTTCCACATACACTATAAGAGCAACTGCACATTTAACTCTGCGTGTACACTGACAAAAAATCTTATGAAAGTTATACTATGATGTAACAAAATATCTAAAGAAAACACAAACAAAAACCAACTTGGGGAGAATATTGATACATATTCCAGTACTAACTAAAACCAAAGTGGAACCTGATATTCATTACCATGACTTGACATCATAAGGTACTAACTCAAAAGAGCACAGTATGTGCAATACCGTCACATCCTTCAAAATTAAACACCCCCCTACCCCTGTCAGACCTCCCCACCCTATCTGAGAAAAACTACATAAATTAGAACTGCAAGAGTGCACGATAAAATACGTTAAACTTAACACATATATAAAGCTATCCAAAAGTATGCAAATTACAATAAATAAGAAAATTAAGCAGCAAATTCTACCATGGTACTTCTGTTCCTAAACCTTAAAATGGTAAAGGCCTATAACTGCCTCATGGCTTACAAAACAAACTACAGAAAGCAATTAAACAGCAAATACATGATATAAACATGTAACAGTTTGATTTCTAATATCGGTATCGCTAAAACCAAATTGATTATAAAGGATTTCCTGTAGTCATATTATATTAAGTAATTTTCGTTCACATCATAAACAAACATCCAGGTCCAAGACACCTCAGAAAGCCCCCCGCCCTCCATCCCCTGACACTACACAACCCTACTCTCCCTATTCATACTCACATCCTTACCTAAAGTCATTATGTCAAAACCCCATGCTATTAACCTATGTCTCCACTTAACCCCCCCACTATGCCCCCTCATGCTTGAAAACTGCACACTCACATACTCCACTACAACACACACTTTCCACATTCCACTCTCCACGAGTTTCAAAAACAAACACAAAAATGCCAGTTTAGGGAAAACAACCCATTCCAACACTAACCTACAGCCAACCCTAACATTACACCTACCGTCAGATGACGATAACCCAAAGGAAAACTATTTACCCACACCCTCCCATATAGTAGCCCATTCCTGCAAACCATATGATACACACTCGCCCCCAAGTGCCCGCACCCTACAATCACCCCCTACCTCCCGCATACCCCAAGACAAATATAAAAAATCTGCCACCACATAAATCACTGCCCTCTGAATGTCCTTGGAAACCCCGCCCACATCAAAAAGCAAAGCCCTCAAAGTCGAAATGTTTCTCCTCCCTGCCACTATACCCAGGATACTCGCTAACCATGTCCTTACAACCCACCAGTTTTCGCAAAAATATACAGCATGAAAAGCCATCTCCTCCTCCCCACAATGCAAACAAGTACCTGCACCTACATACCCCATTCGATGTAGCACTGACCTTGAAGCTAGAATTTCCATAAAAAACCTTTGTACCACTTCACGAACCCTCGGTTTTAATCTAATCTTCCGAAAGTCTTCCCAAATGCCCCTCCAATCATGCATCAGGTATGTAGCTACACCCTGTAGCACCCCACCCTGCCTACCTGTCCTCCCAAGCTTACTTACCCTTACTTTTCTTGCATCTCGTATTGTCAACAAATTCCGCACCACATCTTCACATACCAGTAACGCCTTTCCCTTCCACCATTTCCTCACATCCTCCATGACCTCTCCCACCTTAATACCCCTCTCCCCTCCCGCCCTCAGGTACCGCTGCTTCACATACACTGCCTTCACGCATGTGTCCAAAGGTATAAGACCCAGCCCACCCTGCCGCACACCCGTCATCACCACCTCCTTCCATAGCCATGGCCTCCCATATCCCCACACATACCTCAAAACCACCCTCTCCAGTTCCTGAATATCACACGACCTCAGAGGATATACTTCAGCCACTCCCCACACTTTACTATACACAAGTGTGTTTACTACCACCACCCTCTGCTGCAATGCTATATCCCCGGCCCTCCACCCTCGCATCCTGCCCATCGCTCTACTCACAGCATCCTTTGAATTTTTTTTCTGCACCTCCCCTGCATCTGCCATGTACACAACCCCACAAATTTTAATTCTATCCACTACGTTCCACCCATACAGTTCCCCCAAACCCCCCTACCCATGTACCTACTTCCAATAACTCAGACTTTGCTCGATTAACCTTCATCTCTGTCGCCCCACCAAAAATCTCTATTATACGTCCCATATTCCCCAATCCTATTTCCCGTCCCACCAAAACTGTGGTGTAATCCATATACCCCACAATTCCAAATCTGCCAGGACCCTCATCTCCCCTTTCCCACACTCCTTTCTCTATATGCCTATAAAATGGGTCTTGCATGCATGCAAAAAGGATTTGAGACAAGGGACATCCCTGTTGCAAACCCTTCCCAACTGCACTGGCAACCCTAACTTCCCATTAACCTGTTCTCTGACCCTCGCAGGCGTATACAAAGTAGCTGCCCACTGCACAATCTCATCCCCAAAACCCTGTTTTTTGTAAAATACTCCACAACATACGTCTATCCACACAGTCATAAGCCTGCTTCCAATCAATCCCCAAGATTCCCCCCCCTTGTCTACCCTCCACGAAATTCCTAATTCTCCCATGCCCCTCACGCATACTTTGACCTGGAGTCCCACACTGTCCTCTATGTATAACACGGTCAAGCACCTTTTTCATGCAATTACCTAAAACCTTCACAAAATCTTTATAATCAGTGCTCATGAGGGAGATCGCCCTATAGGTACCCAGGGTCTTCCTCCCCCTCCTTTATAAACCAAAACAACTACCCCTATGCCCTGCAATTCCCCCAACGCTCCCTCTTCCTTCATACAGTTAAGCAACGAGACCAGACATTCCTTCAAACAATCTCAATGTGTAATACAGAAATCGTTAGGAATTCCATCAATCCCCAGCACCTTTCCCCTACTCAGGCTCATTACCCCCTCCCCCATCTCCTCCTCGCTGATTCTCCCCACTATCACAGCTCTCTCCTCCTTCCCTAAAATACCCGAATCCTTCCCCTATAATCTCTCCTCCCTCCCTCCACCCTCCCCCTGCTTAAAATTCTCCCTAAACCAATAGTCAGCATAATTACTCATTCCATTGGTGGTAGTAAGTACCTGCCCCACCCTATAGCCCCCATCCCTTTACACACCTCTAATCCCATAATCGTGGTCATCTGCTGCTTATCCCTAAATCTCCTCAAAATGCATCCTGACGGTTTGTCACCCCATAGGACCTCCTCTAATCCTTCCCCTCACACATATCGCATCAAAACGAGAATATTGTATATCCCTCAATTTTCCTTTTAAAACCTCTATTTCCCCATATTTAGCCGCCCCGCCCCCTTCATGACAATCATTGAGCTGCCCCTAAAAATATTTCTGTAAACCAAACCTCCACCACGCCTCATCCCATCCTCTATGCTGATAATACTTCTTAATCTGCAATTTAGCATACTTCTCCCACCATTCCAATACATCCTCCTCTTTGTTGCGTGCCTCCAAGAGTTACCTCCACCATTCCCTAAAAGATAACCCCTTCCCCTCCCCCTGAAGTAACCTCACATTCATTTTCCAATTACCCACATACCTACGAACCTTCCCGTCCCATGCCACCTCTGCCAAAACGGCACGATGGTCCAAAAAAACAAAATCTATCGTCATTACACTTTCTACTGTAATCTTGAATGAACAGTCACATTCTATACAAATAAACTATTCGGATAAATGTGTGTTAATGCAGGGAATATTGGAACTGGTGGGACTAGAAAATATATTCTCTTGACCTATACAAGATCAGGTGATATCTCAGAGGTATTCAAACAACCTCAGAATTTTTCTTCAAAACTCCATTTTTTATTTATTCTCGCGAGTTATGTATATACAGTCCAACCTGGCAGCATAACCCCTCTGCATAAATGTGTGCTCCACTCTCCACCCATCTCCCCTGACTATGTCATAAACCCATGCATCCCTCAACGAATCCCTAAACACCCCAAGCACGCACCCTGCCCCTCTTGGCTCCACATCCTTATTTCTGATTACACAGTTCCAATCCCCTCCTACTATAGAAACCATGGGTAAACCCCACAAGTAGAAAAGCAAAACTTCCCTTACAAAATTCACATTTATCCATATGTTACTATCAGCCGGCATATATATCCCCAGAACGTCTATTACACTGCCTATTACACTTTTTGCTGTGCCTGTCTTCTCCCATGCACTCTTGCCCGCCTGGACCCCCTTCTCCCCTGTGCACTACCCTGCCCCTCCTTAGGCACTCCCGCCCACGTCTTCTTACCAGAACGCTGAGCTGGAGTAATAATCTCGTCATCCGACGAGCCTCCAGCTCTCTTTCTAGATGTACCCTCAAACTCCATATCAGTATTTCCACTCCCCCTGTGCACCTCAGCCTCCACCTGCAGCACCTGCAACATGCCAGACTCTGCCCCCGGAGGCCCTGGAACCCGTCCATTCAGGATTTCCTCAACCATCAGAATTCTCCCATCTACAGAGGGGATCTCCTCCGCTGGCACGTCCAGGAAAGACTTAATTATCTTCTGCAGGGGTTCAGGTAACTCCTGTAGGACACCGGCCTCCCCCACCCCCACAGGCTGCTGCTCAACACCCGGGTCTGCCTTGGGGGAGCGTCTGAAGCCCCTGGTAAGCATCACACAATTCTCTTCCACGCCCTCCACTTCGTCCGCCCAATTACCTTTACCTACTGCACTCACAGCCTCAGGCAAAGATGCCACCAGAGACTCTGTGGCAACTGGCAGTTCCAAAGACCGTGGCACTGCTGCCTTACCATACTCGGCCGCCATGTGGTGAAAAGCGCAACACAGGCGACACGTCTTGCGTTGTCCCACGTAGGTCACATACACCTGTGTCCTAAAATCCTCCAGGAAAACATACGAGGGAATAGGTCGTTTCAAAGTCATCTTTATGGTGTAAGATCCTGCAGGCATCCCTGCATAGATTCCATCCGTCCATAAACCCAAAGTCATAGCATGCACCTTACCATATCGTTGAAAAGTCTCTCTGATATCCACATCATCTGCTTCAAACGGAACATTTCGAATCCTCACCCAGGTGTAGTATTTTGAGGCATCCCGCAGGAATTCCTCCAGTCCAGATGATATGGTGATGCACTTCTCCTGGTACTGAGTCACCGTCCTTTCATAAGCCTCCATGTTGCAGAACTTTATGAAGATTCTTGAGTAGTGCTGGATCTGAGTCGGAGATGACAAAAATTGTGTCGTCACTGAAACGAATGAGTCTAAGTTGCTGTGATTCATTTGGAAGATTATTGATGTATAAGAGGAAAATTTTATTATCAAAAAGTGCTAAACCTACAAGGGTCATACAGCGCAGCATAAGAGGAAAAGCAGAGTGCCAAGGACGCTCCCATGTGGACCATCAATGTCCACTGATCTGGAGTTTACCTGGAGAGAGTTCCGGGGGTCAACGCCCCCGCGGCCCGGTCTGTGACCAGGCCTTCTGGTGGATCAGAGCCTGATCAATCAGGCTGTTACTGCTGGCTGCACGCAAACCAACGTACGAGCCACAGCCCGGCTGGTCAGGAACCGACTTTAGGTGCTTGTCCAGTGCCAGCTTGAAGACTGCCAGGGGTGTGTTGGTAATCCCCCTTATGTATGCTGGAAGGCAGTTGAACAGTCTCGGGCCCCTGACACTTATTTATGGTCTCTTAACGTGCTAGTGACACCCCTGCATTTTATTGGGGGGATGTTGCATCGTCTGCCTAGTCTTTTGCTTTCGTAGTGAGTGATTTTCGTGTGCCAGTTCGGTACTAGTCCCTCTAGGATTTTCCAGGTGTATATAATCATGTATCTCTCCCCCCTGCATTCCAGGGAATACAGGTTTAGGAACCTCAAGCACTCCCAGTAACTGAGGTGTTTTATCTCCGTTATGCGCGCCGTGAAGGTTCTCTGTACATTTTCTAGATCAGTAATTTCACCTGCCTTGAAAGGTGCTGTTAGTGTGCAGCAATATTCCAGCCTAGATAGAACAAGTGACCTGAAGAGTGTCATCATGGGCTTTGCCTCCCTAGTTTTGAAGGTTCTCATTATCCATCCTGTCATTTTTCTAGCAGATGCGATTGATACAATGTTATGGTCCTTGAAGGTGAGATCCTCCGATATGATTACTCCCAGGTCTTTGACGTTGGTGTTTCGCTCTATTTTGCGGCCAGAATTTGTTTTCTACTCTGATGAAGATTTAATGTCCTCGTGTTTACCATATCTGAGTAATTGAAATTTCTCATCGATGAACTTCATATTGTTTTCTGCAGCCCACTGAAAGATTTGGTTGATGTCCACCTGGAGCCTTGCAGTGTCTGCAATGGAAGACACTGTCATGCAGATTCGGGTGTCATCTGCAAAGGAAGACACGGTGCTGTGGCTGACATCCTTGTCTATGTCGGATATGAGGATGAGGAACAAGATGGGAGCGAGTACTGTGCCTTGTGGAACAGAGGTTTTCACTGTAGCTGCCTCGGACTTTACTCTGTTGACTACTACTCTCTGTGTTCTGTTAGTGAGGAAATTATAGATCCATCGACCGACTTTTCCTGTTATTCCTTTAGCACGCATTTTGTGCACTATTACGCCATGGCCACATATGTCGAAGGCTTTTGCAAAGTCTGTATATATTACATCTGCATTCTTTTTGTCTCCTAGTGCATCTAGGAAGTTGTCGTAGTGATCCAATAGTTGAGACAGACAGGAGCGACCTGTTCTAAACCCATGTTGCACTGGGTTGTGTAACTGATGGGTTTCTAGATGGGTGGTGATCTTGCTTCTTAGGACCCTTTCAAAGATTTTTATGATATCGGATGTTACTGCTATCGGTCTGTAGTTCTTTGCTGTTGCTTTACTGCCCCCTTTGTGGAGTGGGGCTATGTCTGTAGTTTTTAGTAACTGAGGGACGACCCCCGTGTCCATGCTCCCTCTCCATAGGATGGTAAAGGCTCGTGATAAGGGCTTCTTGCAGTTCTTCATGAACACGGAGTTCCATGAGGCTGGCCCTGGGGCATAGTGCATGGGCATGTCATTTATCGCCTGTTCGAAGTCATTTGGCGTCAGGATAACATCGGATAGGCTTGTGTTAACAAAATTCTGTGGCTCTCTCATAAAAAATTCATTTTGTTCTTCGACTCTCAGTCTGGTTAGCGGCTTGCTAAAAACTGAGTCATATTGGGACTTGAGTAGCTCACTCATTTCCTTGCTGTCATCTGTGTAGGACCCATCTTGTTTAAGTAGGGGCCCAATACTGGACGTTGTTCTCGACTTTGATTTAGCATAGCAGAAGAAATACTTTGGGTTTCTTTCTATTTCATTTATGGCTTTTAGTTCTTCCCGTGATTCCTGACTCCTATAAGATTCCTTTAGCTTAAGTTCGATGCTTGCTATTTCTCTGACCAGTATCTCCCTACGCATTTCAGATATATTGACCTCTTTTAGCCGCTCTGTTATTCTTTTCCGTCGCCTGTAAAGGGAGCGCCTGTCTCTTTCTATTTTACATCTGCTCCTCCTTTTTCTTAGAGGAATAAGCCTTGTGCATACATCGAGTGCCACCAAGTTAATCTGTTCTAGGCATAAGTTGGGGTCTGTGTTGCTTAGTATATCTTCCCAGCTTATATCGGTTAGGACTTGGTTTACTTGGTCCCACTTTATGTTTTTGTTATTGAAGTTGAATTTGGTGAATGCTCCCTCGTGACTAGTCTCATTATGTCGGTCTGGGGCTCCGCGCATACAAGACTGAACCTCAATTATGTTGTGATCTGAGTATATTGTTTTTGTTATGGTGACATTTCTTATCAGATCATCATTGTTAGTGAAGATGAGGTCTAGTGTATTATCCAGTCTAGTAGGCTCTATTATTTGCTGGTTTAAATTGAATTTTGTGCGGAGATTTAAAAGCTCGTGTGAGTGTGAGTTTTCATCAGAGCTGCCTCCTGGTGTTATTACTGCAACAATATTATTTGCTATATTCCTCCATTTTAGGCGCCTTAAGTTGAAATCCCCCAGGAGCAAGATGTTGGGTACAGGAGCTGGAAGATTTTCCAGACAGTGGACATTTTTTAACAGCTGTTCCTGGAATTACTGGGATGTTGCATCCGGAGGTTTGTTGAAGAGATTGTACCCTTGATAGAGACGTATTGGTGTCTTGGTAATTCAAGACTATATATACAAGTGCTTGATCTCTGATACCGTAATGATCAAGTTTGAGGCGTGGGATGCTGTGCTCTAATGTATGGAAACTTTCCTAAGGCTGATAAAGAGGCCAAGTGGATATTCATTATTTTCGAGTGCTGTGTACAGCTAGACTAGCATTTTTATGATTGCCTCATATGTGCTTTAGTTTAGACTGAAATCAAATTGGCAAAGGTTGATACAGCATGCTAAGTGTACATTACATTTTATTTGTGGTATGCCACACACCCATATAGGCATTACCTCCTTACCAGGCATACCAGAAGCTAAGAGCATAACAAGCAGGAATGAACCCCCACTGTTATGCTAGCACTTGGTTCAACCAGCCAATCACAAGGAAGCCCACCAAACTTGTGAAGTAATGTTATACTCTTGTGAATCAATATTGCAAACAAGGGCAGATCTACTATGAAACTAATACTACTACTACTGCTTTATTTCAGCATGATACAGTGTACAATGGTGAATGACATTTGGGCGTACATACAGAAAGCACCTTTATATGCAGTGTTTCAAACTTAAGACTAACTTAAGATTAATTAGACAATAACAATACGAGTAATTTTATACACACAGTTACTTGGGCGAGTTTAAGTATAAATTTGGGAGTTACAATGAATACAAGAGAATTGAATATCATATTAGTTCATGCTATATGACTTTTATCAAGTTTAACTGAGAGGAATTACAAATTTGATTATTAGCATAAAGAGGGCATTCAATTTTTTAATGTTTGGGAGGATTACAGATATTGAGAGTAACATTATATTAATGAAGCTTAAGATTCAGGGCCCCTAATCCTGGAGGGGCCCTGAAGCCACTTCAGTCCACATTGCTTAAAAATTTGGGTCTAGTGACATCCAAGAGTCTGCTTATCTTGTTGGAAGCACCATAGACATGTAGCTCCTCCTGCATGATAGAATGATGATAGATGGACTGACTGGTGTCAATCTCCCTAAGTCTTAAGTCAATAAAGCTCACTTGAAGTTCTTTTCGTATTATTGTTCTCAAACTACTAACTGACAACCCAAGATTGTAAACTACTCCCTCTTTGAAAGCATACAGCTTAGCCAATTTATCAGTTCTATCATGCATCTGAAGACTCAATCTTCCTTCAACCCAGCCCACTGAATTTACCCTGATTATATTAATCTATTCAAAAACACGTCAGAAAATTAAACTCAAGTTTTCTCTCTTTTATTCAAAAGAGCTGCTTATGCATCTCAGCTTCCATTACATTACTTTTTAACATCACTAGAAACCAGCACTTTCTCACCATTGTATATTGGAATTACTCCATTAAACAAAGGTGGAGCCCAACTGGTGTAAACAATAAGCCAATATCTAACTTACCACTGTTATCCAATTTTTAAAAAAAACTAATACACAAGAAATTATACCTTTTTATTACATCACTAAATGTTCTCAGTTATTATGAACACAAGTGTAGTTTAGTGGCCTGCACACCTGGTTGTAGCACAATAACCGAGGTAGAACTAGGAACACGCAAAATGTAGCACTAATTAAATGTTTATATACAAGTCTCCCTCAACATTCGCGAGGGTTATTGGATCAAGATACTCGTGAATGTTGAAAAATCGTGAATGTTTGGTGCCCCAATATATTGTTGGGAAATATAATACAATACTCCTTCCTTAACTTGTTGAACCATGAACAGTCATAAAATACATGAAAACGTCATAAAATATTGTGCTAAATACATACACATTATGGTTTAATAACATGTCATTAAATACCACTGCCTCAACCACTGCGGCACACTGCTCATATTTTGGTACAATTTCTTTCTTCAATTCTATCGTGTTTTTCAATTTCTTTACCAAAGGGCTGGCACTAGCAAGTTTCTTTAGGCCCATGGTTAATTATGTAGCAGTTGCACTCAATCTACAAGCACCAAACACAATGAATTATTGTGAAATGTTTGGAAGAGCACAGAGACTATTGGTAACTGCAGCATAAACAAGACCACACTGACGATGCATCAACCACTTCCTCCACCACTGCTTCAACCCTCGTATTTTTCTACAATTTCCTTTTTCAATTCTATAGTATTATTATTAATATTATAATTATAATTATAATTAATTATTGGTAGACAGCAACCACCCAGGGAAGTACTACCGTCCTGCCAGATGACTGTGAAACAGAAACCTGTAACTGTTTTGCAAGATGGCAGGATTGCTGGTTTCTTTTTCTGTCTCATAAACACGTTAGATAACAGGGATATCTTGCTACTCCTACTTACACTTTGGTCACACTTCACAGACAAGCACATGCATATATATACATACATACATCTAGGTTTTCCCCTTTTTCTAAATAGCTCTTGTTCTTCTTTATTTCTTCTATTGTCCATGGGGAAGTGGAAAAGAATCTTTCCTCCGTGAGCCATGCGTGTCGTATGAGGCGACTAAAATGCCGGGAGCAATGGGCTAGTAACCCCTTCTCCTGTAGACATTTACTAAAAAAGAGAAAAAGAAAAACTTTATAAAACTAGGATGCTTGAATGTGTGTGGACGTAGTGCAGATGACAAGAAACAGATGATTACTGATGTTATGAATGAAAAGAAGTTGGATGTCCTGGACCTAAGCGAAACAAAGCTGAAGGGGGTATGTGAGTTTCGGAGGGGGGAAATAAATGGGATTAAATCTGGTGTATCTGAAAGAGTTAGAGCAAAGGAAGGGGTAGCAGTAATGTTGAAGGATCAGTTATGGAAGGAGAAAAGAGAATATGAATGTGTAAATTCAAGAATTATGTGGATTAACGTAAAGGTTGGATGTGAAAAGTGGGTCATAATAAGCGTGTATGCACCTGGAGAAGAGAGGAATGCAGAGGAGAGAGAGAGATTTTGGGGGATGTTAAGTGTATGTATAGGAGCCTTTGAACCAAGTGAGAGAGTAATTGTGGTAGGGGACCTGAATGCTAAAGTAGGAGAAACTTTTAGAGAGGGTGTGGTAGGTAAGTTTGGGGTGCCAGGTGTAAATGATAATGGGAGCCCTTTGATTGAACTTTGTATAGAAAGGGGTTTTTAGTTATAGGTAATACATATTTTAAGAAAAAGAGGATAAATAAGTATACAAGATATGATGTAGGGCGAAATGACAGTAGTTTGTTGGATTATGTATTGGTAGATAAAAGACTGTTGAGTAGACTTCAGGATGTACATGTTTATAGAGGGGCCACAGATATATCAGATCACTATCTAGTTGCAGCTACACTGAGAGTAAAAGGTAGATGAGATACAAGGAGAATAGAAGCATCAGGGAAGAGAAAGGTGAAGGTTTATAAACTAAAAGAGGATGCAGTTAGGGTAAGATATAAACAGCTATTGCAGGATAGATGGGCTAAAGACAGCATAGGCAATGGGGTCGAATAGGTATGGGGTAGGCTTAAAAATGTAGTGTTAGAGTGTTCAGCAGAAGTTTGTGGTTACAGGAAAGTGGGTGCAGGAGGGAAGAGGAGCGATTGGTGGAATGATGATGTAAAGAGAGTAGTAAGGGAGAAAAAGTTAGCATATGAGAAGTTTTTTAACAAAGTAGAATGTGATGCAAGGAGGGAAGAGTATATGGAGAAAAGAGAGAGGTTAAGAGAGTGGTGAAGCAATGTAAAAAGAGAGCAAATGAGAGAGTGGGTGATATGTTATCAACAAATTTTTTGAAAATAAGAAAAAGTTTTGGAGTGAGATTAACAAGTTAAGGAAGCCTAGAGAACAAATGGATTTGTCAGTTAAAAATAGAAGAGGAGAGTTATTAAATGGAGAGTTAGAGGTATTGGGAAGATGTAGGGAATATTTTGAGGAATTGTTAAATGTTGATGAAGATAGGGAAGCTGTGATTTCGTGTATAGGGCAAGGAGGAATAACATCTAGGAGTGAGGAAGAGCCAGTTGTGAGTGTGGGGGAAGTTCGTGAAGCAGTAGGTAAAATGAAAGGGGGTAAGGCTGCCGGGATTGATGGGATAAAGATAGAAATGTTAAAAGCAGGTGGGGATATAGTTTTGGAGTGGTTAGTGCAATTATTTAACAAATGTATGGAAGAGGGTAAGGTACCAAGGGATTGGCAGATAGCATGCATAGTTCCTTTGCATAAAGGCAAAGGGGACAAAAGAGATTGCAAAAATTATAGGGGATAAGTCTGTTGAGTATACCTGGTAAAGTGTATGGTAGAGTTATTATTGAAAGAATTAAGAGTAAGACAGAAATAGGATAGCAGATGAACAAGGAGTCTTTAGGAAAGGTAGGGGGTGTGTGGACCAGGTGTTTACAGTGAAACATATAAGTGAACAGTATTTAGATAAGGCTAAAGAGGTCTTTGTGGCATTTATGGATTTGGAAAAGGCGTATGACAGGGTGGATAGGGGGCAATATGGCAGATGTTGCAGGTGTATGGTGTAGGAGGTAGGTTATTTAAAAGCAGTGAAGAGTTTTTACGAGGATAGTGAGGCTCAAGTTAGAGTATGTAGGAAAGAGGGAAATTATTTCCCAGTAAAAGTATGCCTTAGACAAGGATGTGTGATGTCACCTTTGTTGTTTAATATATTTATAGATGGGGTTGTAAGAGAAGTAAATGCGAGGGTCTTGGCAAAAGGCGTGGAGTTAAAAGATATAGAATCACACATAAAGTGGGAGTTGTCACAGTTGCTCTTTGCTGATGACACTGTGCTCTTGGGAGATTCTGAAGAGAAGTTGCAGAGATTGGTGGATGAATTTGGTAGGATGTGCAAAAAAGAAATTTAAAAGTGAATACAGGAAAGAGTAAGGTTATGAGGATAACAAAAAGATTAGGTGATGAAAGATTGGATATCAGATTGGGGGGAGAGAGTATGGAGGAGATGAATTTTATTCAGATATTTGGGAGTGGACGTGTCCCGCGGATGGGTCTATGAAAGATGAGGTGAATCATAGAATTGATGAGGGGTAAAGGGTGAGTGGTGCACTTAGGAGTCTGTGGAGACAAAGAACTTTGTCCTTGGAGGCAAAGAGGGGAATGTATGAGAGTAAAAAGTTTTACCAACGCTCTTATATGGGTGTGAAGCATGGGTGATGAATGTTGCAGCGAGGAGAAGGCTGGAGGCAGTGGAGATGTCATGTCTGAGGGCAATGTGTGGTGTGAATATAATGCAGAGAATTCGTAGTTAGGAAGTTATGAGGAGGTGCGGGATTACCAAAACTGTTGTCCAGAGGGCTGAGGAAGGGTTGTTGAGGTGGTTCGGACATGTAGAGAGAATGGAGCAAAACAGTATGACTTCAAGAGTGTATCAGTCTGCAGTGGAAGGAAGGCAGGGTAGGGGTCGGCCTAGGAAAGGTTGGAGGGAGGGCTAAAGGAGGTTTTGTGTGCGAGGGGCTTGGACTTCCAGCAGGCATGCGTGAGCATGTTTTATAGGAGTGCTGTTGGAGTGTGAGCAAAGTAACATTTATGAAGGGGTTCAGGGAAACCGGCAGGCCGGACTTGAGTCCTGGAGATGGGAAGTACAGTGCCTGCACTCTGAAGAAGGGGTGTTAATGTGGCAGTTTAAAAACTGTAGTGTAAAGCACCCTTCTGGCAAGACAGTGAAGGAGTGAATGATAGTGAAAGTTTTTCTTTTTCGGGCCACCCTGCCTTGGTGGGAATCGGCCAGTGTGATAATAATAATAAAAATTATTATTATTATTATTATTATTATTATTATTATTATTATTATTATTATTATTATTATTATTATTAGCAGTAGCAGTAGCAGAAATGTTGATTGTTTGCCGTGTTCAAGAGTAAACATATGACGTCACTGTCCAATACCTGTCTGAATGGCCATTCCAATATGCAGTCATGAATGGGTTGATATTATTTATACTGTAGTTTAATAGCAAATAATGAACAAACAAAACACTCACCACACTGAGTGGTGTGGGAGGGCTGGCTGCCAGTTGTGGGGGTGGGAGGGCTGGCTGCCAGTTGTGGGGGTGGGTGGGCTGGCTGCCAGTTGTGGGGGTGGGAGGGCTGGCTGCCAGTTGTGGGGGTGGGAGGGCTGGCTGCCAGTTGTGGGGGTGGGAGGGCTGGCTGCCAGTTGTGGGGTTGGGAGGGCTGGCTGCCAGTTGTGGGGTGGGAGGGCTGGCTGCCAGTTGTGGGGGAGGGAGGGCTGGCTGCCAGTTGTGGGGTGGGAGGGCTGGCTGCCAGTTGTGGGGGTGGGAGGGCTGGCTGCCAGTTGTGGGGGTGGGAGGGCCCGGCTGCAAGTTGTGGGGGTGGGAGGGATGCTAGTAGGGACTCATGGGTGGCGTCTGGGAGGGCTGCCTGCCAGTTTTGGGGTGGGAGGGCTGGTGCCAGTTGTGGGGGTTTGGGGGGGCTGGCTGCCCGTTTTTGGGGGGGGGAGGGTGGGTGCCCGTTGTGGGGGGGGGAGGGGTGGGTAGTAGGGACTCATGGGTGGCGTCTGGGAGGGGTGGCTTCCAGTTGTGGGGGTGGGAGGGCTGGCTGCCAGTTGTGGGGGTGGGAGGGCTGGCTGCCCCTTGTGGGGGGGGGAAAGGGTGCCCAAATAGGGACTCATGGGTGGGGTCTGGGGGGGGCTGGCTCCCGTTGTGGGGGGCGGAGGGCTGGCTGCCGTTTTTGGGGGTGGGAGGGATGGCTGCCAGTTTTTGGGGGGGGGGAGGGGGTGCTAGTAGGGACTCATGGGGGGGCGGGTGGGGGGGCTGGCTGCCCGGGGGGGGGGGGTCGGGGGGATGCTAGTAGGGACTTTTATTGGGGGGGGGTGGGGGGGGCTGGCTGCCAGCTGTGGGGGCCCGGGGGGAGGGTAGTAGGGGGCTCATGGGTGGGGGTGGGGGGGCTGGGGGGCCAGTTTTGGGGGCGGGGGGGATGCTTTGTAGGGGGCTCTTTGGGGGGCGGGGGGGAGGGCTTTGGGTGCCAGTTGTGGGGGTTCGGAGGGATTTCTAGTAGGGGGTCATGGGGGGCGGGTGGGGGGCTGGCTGCCGTTGTGGGGGTTCGGAGGGGTGCTATTAGGGACTCATGGGTGGCGGGTGGGAGGGCTGGCTGCCCGTTGGTTTTGGGGGTCGGAGGGATGCTAGTAGGGGCGCAAAGGGGGGGGGTTTGGGGGGGCTGGCTGGGCCCGTTTTGGGGGTCGGAGGGAAACTAGTAGGGGCTCATTTGGGGGGCGGGTGGGGGTGGCTGCCGTTGTGGGGGGCGGGGGATGCTAGTAAAGGGGCTTATGGGTTTGGGGGGTGGGAGGGGGGGCTGCCCGTTGTGGGGGCGGAGGGGGGCTAGTAGGGACCAAATTTATGGGTGGGGGGTGGGGGTGGTGCCAGTTGGGGGGTTTGGAGGGGTGCTAGTAGGGGGCTCATGGGGGGCGCGGGGGGAGGGTGGTGCCCGTTGTGGGGGGGGAGGGCTGGCTGCCAGTTGTGGTGGGGGGGGAGGGCTGGCTGCCGTTGTGGGGGTGGGAAAGGGGTGGCGCCATTGTGGGGGGGGGGAAAGGGGGGCAGGAGGGACCTGGGTGGCCCTTTGGGGGGGCTGGGTGCCAGTTTGGGGGTGGGAGGGCTGGCTCCAGTTTTGGGGGGGGGAGGGGATGCTAGTATGACTCATGGGGGGCGTTGGGAGGGGTTGGGTGCCGTTGTGGGGGTCGGAGGCTTGCTGCCAAATTGTGGGGGGGGGGGGAGGCTGCCATTTTGGGGGTGGGAGGGGGCTAGTAGGGATGAGGGGGGGCGGGGGGGGGGGGCTGGCTGCCCGTTGTGGGGGTCGGGGGATGCTTGTAGGGACTCATGGGTGGCGGGTGGGGGGGGCTGGCTGCCGTTGTGGGGTTCGGAGGGATGCTAGTAGGGGGCCATGGGGGGCGGGTGGGGGGCTGGCCCGCAGTTGTGGGGGTCGGAAAAGGGTGCTAAATAGGGATCATGGGGGGCGGGTGGGGGGCTGGCTTCCAGTTTTTTGGGGGTCGGAGGGGGGCTTTGTAGGGAAATCCCTGGGTGGTTGGGGGGGAGGGCTGGCGGGCCCGTTGTGGGGGGCGGGGGGGATGCTATTGGGGGCTTTTATGGGTGGCGGTTTGGGGGGGCTGGCTGCCCGTTGTGGGGGTCGGAAGGGGCCTGTGGGACCCCTTGGGGGGCGGGTGGGAGGGCTGGGCTGCCAGTTGTGGGGGGCGGAGGGGTGCAAATTTGGGGGTCAGGGGGGGCGGGTTTGGGGGGGCTGGCTTTGGGGAGTTGGGGGGTCGGAGGGGTGCTAGTTGGGACGCCCTATTGGGGGGTGGGGGGCTGGCTGCCATTTTTTGGGGGCGGGGGGCTATGCTAAAATAGGGACTATGGGGGGGGGGTGGGAGGGCGGCTGCCAGTTGGGGGGTCGGAGGGATGCTAGTAGGGACTCATGGGGGGCGGGGGGGGGGAAGGGCTGGCTGCCAGTTTTTGGGGGTCGGAGGGATGTAGTAGGGGTCATGGGGGGCGCGTGGGGGGCTTTGGGTGCCAGTTGGGGGGTGGGAGGGCTGGCTGGGCCCGTTGTGGGGGGGGGAAAGGGGTGGTGCCAGTTTTGGGGGGGGGGAAGGGGTGGCTGCCAGTTTTTGGGGGTGGGAAAGGGTTTCTAGGGGGGGACTCATGGGTGCGCTGGGGGGCTGGCTGCCAGTTGGGGGGTGGGAGGGCTTTGGGTGCCCGTTGTGGGGGTGGGGGGGATGCTAGAGGGACTCTTTGGGGGGCGTCTGGGAAGGGGTTTGGGTGCCAGTTTTGGGGGTCGGGAAAGGGGTTGCTGCCCGTTGTGGGGGGGGAGAGATTTGGGTGCCAATTTTTGGGGGGGGGAGGGATGCTAGTAGGGACTCATGGGTGGCGGGTGGGGGGGTTTTGGGTTTCCGTTTGGGGGGCGGGGGTGCTAGTAGGGGCTTTTGGGGGCGGGGGGGAGGGGGTGGCTGCCCCGTTTTGGGGGGCGGAGGGGGCAGGGGGGGACTCTGGGGGGCGGGGGGAGGGCTGGGTGCCAGTTGTGGGGGGGGCCCGGGGGGATGCAAATAGGGACTCTTTGGGGGCGGGGGGGAGGGCGGCGCCCCTTGTGGGGGTGGAGGGGTGCTAGTAGGGGGCACAAGGGTGGCGGGGTTTGGGGGGGCGGCTGCCAGTTTTTGGGGGGGCGGAAAGGGATGGGTAGTAGGGACTCATGGGTGGGGGTGGGGGGGCTGGCTGCCAGTTGTTGGGGGGCGGAGGGATGCTAGTATGACTCATGGGGGGCGGGTGGGAGGGGTGGGGTGCCAGTTGTGGGGGTCGGAGGGGGTGCTAGTAGGGATCATGGGGGCAGGTGGGGGCTGGTGCCAGTTGTGGGGGTCCGGGGGGATGCTAGTAAGGACTCACGGGGGGGCGGGTGGGAGGGCCCGGGTGCCAGTTGTGGGGGTCGGGGGGTTTCTAGTAGGGACTCATGGGTGGCGGGTTGGGGGGGGCTGGCTGCCTTTTGGGGGTTTGGGGGGGGAGGGTAGTAGGGGGGCTTTATGGGGGGGCGGGTGGGAGGGGTGGGGGTGCCGTTTTGGGGGTCGGAGGGGGTTTTAGTAGGGGCTCTTTGGGGTTTTTGGGGGGAAAAACTGGCTTCCAGTTGTGGGGGGCCCGGGGGAAGGGGGGCTTTGTAGGGGGTCATGGGTGGCGGGGTTTGGGGGGGCTGGGTCCAGTTTGGGGGGCGGGAGGGATGCTTGTTGGGACCCCCCAAAAGGGGGGGGCGGGTGGGGGGGCTGGCTGCCATTGGGGGTCCGGGGGGGTGCTTTAGGGGCTCATGGGGGGGGGGGGTGGGAGGGTGGCGGGCCCGTTGTGCGGGGGCGGAGGTGCCTTTAGGGACTCATGGGGGGCGGGTGGGAGGGCCCGGCGCCCTTTTTGGGGGTCGGAGGGATGCTTGTAGGGACTCTGGGTGGCGGGGGGGAGGGGGGTGGGTGCCAGTTGTTTGGGGGGGGGGAAAGGGTTTCTAGTAGGGGCTCATGGGTGGCGGGGGGGAAAACTGGCCCGCCATTGTGGGGGTCGGAGGGGTGCTAGTAGGGGGCTATGGGGGGCGGGTGGGAGGGCCCGGCTGCCAAATTGTGGGGGTCCGGGGGGATGCTAGTAGAGAAATCAGGGTGGCGGGTGGGAGGGTGGCCCCCAGGTGTGGGGTTGGGGAGGGGTTTCTAATAGGGAATCATGGGGGGCGGGGGGGGGGAGGGCTTTGGGTGGGCCCGTTGTGGGGGTCGGAGGGATTTCAAATAAAGGGCTCATGGGGGGGGGGTGGGGGGGCTGGCTTTCCAGTTGTGGGGGGGCGGAGGGATGCTAGTAGGGACTCATGGGTGGCGGGTTTGGGGGGCTGGCTGCCGTTGTGGGGGGCGGAGGGATACTAGTAGGGGCTCATTGGGGGCGGGGGGGGAGGGGTGGGGTGCCCGTTGTGGGGGTCCCGGGGGGATGGTAGTGGGACTCATGGGTGGGGGGTGGGGGGGTTTGGGTTTCCAGTTTTTGGGGGTTGGGGGGGAGCTGTAAAGGGAAATCATGGGTGGGGGGGGGGTGGGAGGGAGGCTGCCTGTTGTTGGGTTTGGAGGGGGTCCTATAGGGGCTCATGGGTGGCGGGGGGGAGTTTGGGGCCAGTTGTGGGGGGCGGAGGGGTTTCTTTGGGACTCATGGTGGCGGGTGGGAGGGCAAATGCCAGTTGGGGGGTCGGGGGGTTTCTATAGGGACCAGGGGGCGGGTGGGAGGGGGGCGCCAGTTGTGGGGTGGAGGGATGCTAAATAGGACTCATGGGTGGCGGGTGGGGGGGGCTGGCTGCCAGTTGTGGGGGTTTGGAGGGGTCTAGTAGGGACTCATGGTGGGGGGGGGGGAGGGGGTTTTTCTGTCAGTTGGGGGTTCGCAGGGATGCAAATAGGGGCCCCATGGGGGGCGGGGGGGAGGGCTGGCTTTCCAGTTGTGGGGGTTTGCAGGGATTTCTAGAAGGGGGGCCCCATGGGTGGCGGGGGGGAGGGGTGGCTGCCAGGGGTGGGGGGGCGGAGGGGTGCTATTTTGGGACTCATGGGTGGGGGGTGGGAGGGGTGGCCCGCCAGGGTTTTGGGGGTCGGGGGGGATGTAGTAGGGAATCAAAGGGTGGCGGGTGGGAGGGGGTTGCTGCCCGTTGTGGGGGTGGAAAGGGTTTCCCAGTAGGGACTCATGGGTGGCGGGTGGGGAGGGCGGCTGCCAGGTTTTGGGGGTCGGAGGGATGCTAGTAGGGGGCTCATGGGGGGCGGGTGGGGGGGCTGGCTGCCATTTGGGGGGGTGGGAGGGCTGGCTTCCAGTTGTGGGGGGGGGGGGTGGCTGCCCTTGTGGGGGGTGGAAGGGGTGGGTGCCAGTTTTTGGGGTGGGGGGGGGATGCTAGTAGGGGTCATTTGGGGGGCGCTGGGGGGGCTGGCTGCCAGTTGTGGGGGGCGGAGGGGTGGCTGCCCTTTTTGGGGGGGGGGATGGGGTGGCTGCCAGTTGTGGGGGGGGGAGGGATGGCTGCCCTTTGGGGGGGGGGGGGGGGAGGGATGCTAGTAGGGGCTCATGGGTGGCGGGGGGAAGGGGTGGCTGCCCGTTTTTGGGGGTCGGAGGGATCTAGTAGAGACTCATGGGTGGCGGGGGGAGGGCCCGGCTGCCCGTTGTGGGGGTCGGAGGGAAAGCTGTTTGGGAATCGGGGGGCGGGGGGGAGGGCTGGGGTGCCCGTTGGGGGGGGGTCGGAGGGAGTAGAAGGGGCTTTATGGGTGGCGGGTGGGGGCTTTGGGTGCCAGTTGTGCGGGGGGAGGGATGCTTTGGGAGGGACTCATGGGGGGGCGGGTGGGGGGGTGGGTGCCAGTTTTTTGGGGGTCGGAGGGGTGCTATTTGGGGCTCCTGGGTGGCGGGTGGGGGGGCGCTGGCTGCCAGTTGTGGGGGTCGGAGGGATGCTAGTAGGGACTCATGGGTGGCGGGTGGGAGAACTGGCTGCCAGTTGTGGGGGTCGGAGGGATGCTAGTAGGGACTCATGGGTGGCGGGTGGGAGGGCTGGCTTTCCAGTTGGGGGGGGTCGGGGGGATGCTAGTTGGGCTCATGGGGTGGCGGGGGGGGGGAGGGGGGTGGCTGCCATTTTGGGGGTGGGAGGGGTGCTAGTAGGGGCTCATGGGGGCGGGGGGGGAGGGCCCGGCTGCCAGTTGTGGGGGTCGGAGGGATGCTAGTAGGGACTCATGGGTGGCGGGTGGGAGGGCTGGCTGCCAGTTGTGGGGGTCGGAGGGATGCTAGTAGGGACTCATGGGTGGCGGGTGGGAGGGCTGGCTGCCAGTTGTGGGGGTCGGAGGGATGCTAGTAGGGACTCATGGGTGGCGGGGGGGAGGGCTGGGTGCCAGGGTTTTTGGGGGTCGGAGGGATTTCTAGTAGGGGGGGGCTTTATGGGTGGCGGGGGGGGGGCTGGCGCCATTGGGGGGGGGGGAAAGGGGTGCTAGTAGGGACCCTTTGGGGGGGCGGGTGGGGGGGCTGGCTGCCGTTGTTTTGGGTCGGAGGGGGTCTGTAGGGACTCATTGGGGGGCGGGTGGGAGTTTTTGGTGCCCGTTGTGGGGGTTTGGAAAGGGGTGCAATAGGGGGCCCATGGGTGGCGGGTGGGAGGGCTGGCTGCCTGTTGTGTGGGTCCCGGGGGGATGTAGTAGGGAAATCATGGGTTTCGGGGGGAGGGGGGGGTGCCAGTTGTGGGGGGTCGGGGGGATGCTATTGGGACCCCATGGGGGCGGGTGGGAGGGCCCGGTGCCAGTTGTGGGGTTTGGAAATGCTAGTGGGGCTCATGGGGGGCGGGTGGGAGGGGTTTTTGTCAGTTGTGGGGGTTCGGAGGGATGCTAGTAGGGACTCAGGGGGGGCGGGTGGGGGGGGCCCGGGGCCAGTTGTGGGGGTTGGGAGGGATGGGTAGTAGGGACCCCATGGGTGGCGGGTGGGGGGCTGGCTGCCCCGGTTTTTGGGGGTCGGGGGGATGCTAGTAGGGGCTCATGGGGGGGCGGGGGGAGGGGGCGCCGTTTTGGGGGGCGGGGGGATGCTAGTAGGGACTCATGGGTGGCGGGTGGGAGGGCTGGCTGCCAGTTGTGGGGGTCGGAGGGATGCAAGTAGGGACTCATGGGTGGCGGGTGGGAGGGCTGGCTGCCGTTGTGGGGGTCGGAGGGAAAGCATTTTGGGCTCATGGGTGGGGGGGGGAGGGTGGCTCCCTTTTTGGGGGTGGGAGGGGTGCTAGGGAGGGACTCATGGGGGGGCGGGGGGGGAGGGCTGGCAGCCTTGTGGGGTGGGAGGGCTTTGGTTTCCAGTTGTGGGGGTGGGGGGGCTGGCTGCCAGGTTTTGGGGGGGAAGGGGTGGTGCCAGTTTTGGGGGTGGGAGGGATGCTAGTAGGGACTCATGGGGGGCGTTTTGGGGGCGGCTGGCCCGCCAGTTGTGGGGGGGGGAGGGGTGGCCCGCCAGTTGTGGGGGTGGGAGGGTGCCCAGTAGGGGCTCATGGGTGGGGCGCTGGGGGGGTGGCTGGCCCGTTGTGGGGGGGGCGGGGGGCTGGCTGCCAGTTTTTGGGGGGGGGGAGGGTGGGCTTTCCGTTGTGGGGGTGGGAGGGATCTTTTTTAGGGACTCCCTTTGGGGGGCGTGTGGGGGGGGCTGGCTGCCAGTTGTGGGGGGCCCGGGGGGATGCTAGTAGGGACTTTATGGGTGGGGGGTGGGAGGGCTGGCCCCCAGTTGTGGGGTTCGGAGGGATGTATAGGGGGGTCATGGGGTGGGGGATTTGGGAGGGGTTCTGCCTTGTGGGGGTCGGAGGGGTGTTGTAGGGACTCTTGGGTGGCGGGGGGGTTGGGCTGGCTGCCAGTTGTGGGGGGCGGAGGGGGGTGCAGTAGTGGGCTCATGGGGGGCGGGTGGGGGGCTGGCTGGAAATTTTGGGGGCGGAGGGATGTAAATAGGGAAATTTATGGGTGGCGGGGGGGAGGGGGGGCTGCCAGTTGGGGGGGGGGGGAGGGGGGGGGTAGTAGGGACTCAGGGGGGCGGGTGGTTGGGGTGGCTGCCATTGTGGGGGGGCGGAAAAGGGGTTTCTAGTAGGGGGCTTTATGGGTGGGGGGGGGAGGGGTTGGGTGCCAGTTTTTGGGGGTTCCCGGGGGGATGCTAGAAAGGGGCTCATGGGGGGGGGGGTGGGAGGGGGGTGGCTCCATTTGTTGGAAATTTGGAGGGAAAACCAGAAAGGAAATCATTTGGGGGGCGGGTGGGAAAGGGTGGCTGCAGGGTTTTGGGGGTCGGAGGGGTTAGTGGGAATCATGGGGGGGGGGTGGGAGCACCCGGCCGGGCCCGTTGTGGGGTTGGGGGGGGGTCTAGTAGGGGCTCATGGGTGGCGGGGGGGAGGGCTGGTGCCAGTTTGGGGGTCGGGGGGATGCTAGTGGACTCATGGGTGGGGGGGGGGAGGGGGTGGTGCCGGGTTTTGGGGGTGGGAAAGGGGTGCTAGTGGGGCTCTTTGGGGGCGGGTGGGGGGGGGGTTTGGGTGCCAGTTGTGGGGGGGGAGGGCTGGCTCCAGTTGTTGGGGGGTTTGGGGGGGTTTGGTTTCCAGTTTTGGGGGGGGGGAAGGGCTTGGGGTGCCGTTGTGGGGGTGGGAGGGATGCTAGTAGGGGACCATGGGTGGCGTCCCCGGGACGGCCCGGGCCCGCCAGTTTGGGGGGTGGGAGGGCTGGCCCGCCAGTTGTGGGGGTGGGAGGGGATGCTAGTAAGGGCTCAGGGTGGCGTTCCCGGGGGGGGCGGTGCCAGTTGTTTGGGGGGGCGGGGGGGCTGGCTGCCCGTTGTGGGGGGGGGGAGGGATGGCTTTCCAGTTTTGGGGGTTTGGGAGGGATGCTAGTAGGGAATCTGGGTGGCGTGTGGGAGGGCTGGGTGCCATTTTGGGGGTCGGAGGGGGTGCCAAATAGGGACTTGGGTGGGGGGGGGAGGGCTGGCTGCCCGTTGTGGGGGTTTGGGGGGGATGCTTTTGGAAAGGGGTCATGGGTGGGGGGTGGGGGGCTGGGGTGCCCGTTTGGGGGTCGGAGGGGTCTAGTAGGGACTCTGGGGGGCGGGTGGGGGGTGGGGTGCCATTTGGGGGGGGGGCGGGGGGGGAGCTTTGTATGGAAATCATGGGGGGGGGGGAGGGCTGGCTGCCCGTTGTGGGGGGCGGAAGGGGGTGTAGTAGGGACTCATGAGTGGGGGTGGGGGGGCGGGGGGTGCCAGTTGTGGGGGGCGGGGGGATGCTAGTAGGGATCAGGGTGGGGGGTGGTAGGGTGGCTGGGCCCTTGTGGGGGGCGGGGGGGATGCTTTGTAGGGACTCATGGGTGGCGGGTGGGAGGGCTTTTGGGTGCCCCGTTGTTTGGGGGCGGAGGGGTTTCTTGTTTGGGACTCATGGGTGGCGGGTGGGAGGGCTGGGGTGCCAGTTGTAGGAGTGGAGGATGCAGTAAAGGGGCTCATGGGTGGCGGGGGGAAGGGGTGGGTGCCATTGGGGGGGGTCGGAGGGGGTCTAGTTGGGACTCATGGGTGGCGGGGGGAGCACTGGCTGCCAGTTTTTGGGGGGGGGGAGGGGTGTTTTTTTGGACTCAGGGGGTTTTTGGTGGGAGGGGGTGGCAGCCATTGTGGGGGTCCCGGGGGGATGCAAATTGGGATCATGGGTGGGGGGTGGGAGGGGTGGCTGCCAGTTGTTGGGGGCGGGAGGGGTGCTATAAAGGGGCTCTGGGTGGCGGGGGGAGGGGGGTGGCTGCCCTTTTTGGGGGTGGGAGGGGGTGCTAGTAGGGACTCATGGGTGGCCCTTTTGGGGGGGGGCTGGCTGCCAGTCGGGGGGGTCGGAGGGGTGTAGTAGGGGTCATGGTGGGGGGGTGGGAGGGGTGGCTGCCCCGTTTTTGGGGGTCGGAGGGATGCTAGTAGGGACTCATGGTGGGGGGGGGTGGGGGGGGCTGGCTGCCAGTTGTGGGGGGGCGGGGGGATGCTAGTAGGGGCTCATGGTGGGGGGTGGGAGGGCTGGCTGCAAAATTTTGGGGGTCGGAGGGGTTTCTAGTTGGGACTCATTGGGGGGGCGGGTGGGTGGGTGGCTGCCCGTTGTGGGGGGGGGGAGGGGTGTAGTAGGGAATCATGGGTGGCGGGGGGAGGGCTGGCTGCCGTTGTGTGGGTTTTGGGGGGATGCTAGTAAGGGGGCTCCCCGGGGGGGCGGGGGGGAGTTTTGGCTGCCAGTTTGGGGGGTCGGAGGGGGTTTCTAGTAGGGACTCATGGGTGGCGGGTGGGGGGGCGGGGGGCCAGTTGTGGGGGTCGGAGGGAAAGCTTAGGGGGCTCATGGGGGGGCCCCGGGGGGGAGGGCTGGGTGCCAGTTGTGGGGGCGGAGGGGGTGCTAGTAGGGGGCTCATGGGTGGCGGGTGGGAGGTCTGGCTGCCAGGGTTTTTGGGGGGCGGGGGGGATGCTTAAATAGGGACTCAAGGGGGGGCGGGGGGGAGGGCTGGCTGCCCGTTTGGGGGTTTGGGGGGGGATCTAGTAGGGACTCATGGTGGCGGGGGGGTAAAGGGGTGGCTGTCATTGTGGGGGGTTTGGGGGGATGCTAGTAGGGACCCTGGGTGGCGGGGTTTGGGGGGGCTGGCTTCCCGTTGTGGGGGGGGGAGGGATTTCTTGTAGGGACTCATGGGTGGGGGGGTGGGGGCTGGCTGCCCTTTTTTGTGGGTCGGGGATGCAAATAGGGACTCATGGGTGGGGGGTTGGGGGTTCTGGCTGCCCGTTTTGGGGGGCGGGGGATGCTAGTAGGGGCTCATGGGGGGCGGGGGGGAAAGGGGTGGCTGCCGTTGTGGGGGTCGGAAAGGGGTGCTAGTTGGGGCCATGGGTGGCGGGTTTGGGGGGCTGGCTGCCAGTTTTTTGGGGGTCGGAGGGAAACCTTTGTAGGGGGCCCCCGGGGGGGGGGGAGGGCTGGCTGCCCCGTTGTGGGGGTCCGGGGGGATGCTAGTAGGGGCTCATGGGGGGCGGGTGGGGGGGGCCCGGCTGCCAGTTGTGGGGGTCGGGGGGATGCTAGTAGGGACTCAGGGGGGGCGGGGGGGGCTGGCTGTATTTTTGGGGTTTCGGAGGGATGCTTTAAGGGAGGGGCCATGGGGGGGGCCCGGGGGGGAGGGCTGGCTGGGCCCGTTTGGGGGTCGGGGGGGGGTGGGTATTGGGACTCATTGGGGTGGCGGGTGGGGGGGCTGGCCCGCCAGTTGTGGGGGGTCGGAGGGGTGCTAGTAGGGACTCATTGGGGCGGGGGGGGAGGGCTGACTGAGTTTGGGGGTCGGGGGGATGCTAGTTTGGGGGCTCTTTGGGGGGGGGGGTGGGAGGGCTGGCTGCCCGTTGTTGGGGGTCGGGGGGATGCTAGTAGGGAATCTGAGTGGCTTTGGGGGGAGGGCTGGTGCCAGTTGTGGGGGGTTTGGAGGGATGCTAGTAGGGGGTCAGGGGGGCGGGGGGGGAGGGCTGGGTGCTAGTTTTTTGGGGGCGGAAGGGTGCTAGTTGGGAAATCATGGGGGGCGGGGGGAGGGCTGGCTGCCCGTTGGGGATTCGGGGTTTCTAGTAGGGACTCATGGGGGGCGGGGGGGGAGGGGTGGGTGCCAGTTGTGGGAGTCGGAAGGGGTGCTAGTAGGGGCTCATGGTGGCCGGGGGGGGGGAGGGGTTTGGGTGCCAAAATTGTGGGGGGCGGAGGGATGCTAGTAGGGGACTCATGGGTGGGGGGGTGGGGGGGGCTGGCTGCCCCGTTGTGGGGGGCCCGGGGGGATGCTAGTAGGGACTCATGGGGGGCGGGTGGGAGGGCCCGGGTTTCTAGTTGTGGGGTCGGGGGGGAGCTAGAAGGGGGCTCATTGGTGGCGGGAAAATTTAAAATATGAATTTTGGGGCCGGGAAATTTTGCGGGTTGGGGAAATTTTGCGGTTAGGAATTCGCAAATGTGTGAAGCCCGTGAAAGTTTTAAACACGAATGTTGAGGGAGACCTGTATGTTGCATTCACCACAATAGCATACACGTATATGTACAGTATTTAAAGAGGATATATATAGAAAAAGCAATTTGCAAGCAAGAGACATGGTAAGAACAGTCTTGATCCAGACTTGGAGGCAGCATTTTTGAAGCCCTGAAGCTTGAACTGTTAAGGGGGTCTCTCGCAATCCCTTTTCGTATGAGAAGGTTAAATCTCCACCACTAGATGAAGACCAAACGAAATGTAAACTCTGCCAGATGGACTATTGTCACACCCTGTGTCATTACCTTGACCATAACACAAGAAACAGATCTCTTTTGATGTACCTCTTGTCTATATCACACTATATAAAAACTATGCACATAAAGGGCCCCAAAATATGTAATTCATTACCAGAAGATACTAAAGCAACCCAGTCTGAAAATCAATTTAAGACTCTTCTCAAAAGCCACTTAATCACCCTGGACTAAATGATATATGCTCTAAACTCAGTATTCCCATATTCAATACGTATTCTCATATCATAATTTCAATAATTACTTTTGAACGTATTATCCATTGTCGACAGGAATATAATTGAATCATTGTTTCACAAAAGCATTTTTGAATATATCTTTTGTCTTATATAAATTAGATTCACTTACAAATAATAGATCCACTGTACAACTATATAATTGTTTAGTGTTAAGTAGTCAGTAAGGCAATAATGTTAAGTCAGCCCATAATGCCCAGGATAATAGAGGCTTTCCTTGCATTGCAACCCATTATTGTAAATACATAATCTCAATGTACTATTTGCAAAGACATAAATAAATAAATGTAGAGGAGTGCATCACACCTTGCATCATTATGTACTGGAGTGCATCACACCTTGCATCATTATGTACTGGAGTGCATCACACCTTGCATCATTATGTACTGGAGTGCGATCAAATTAAAGAAGTCAGAGACAAATCACTCAGAAATGTTCAAGAAATGGCAGTTTTATCCACAGTGGTATATTACAAACCATTCTGGAGAAATACCCTGACTTTGATCACTGTAAATAAAGCATTATCACGTGTGTGTGTGTGTGTGTGTGTGTGTGTGTGTGTGTGTGTGTGTGTGTGTGTGTGTGTGTGTGTGTGTGTGTGTGTGTGTGTGACCTAGTGCATGTTTGCATAATAACTTATTACAGTTATGACCAGATATAAACATGCAGATAGTTCATTAACTTTGTAACTTGTTAGCTATCAAAATTTTAGGACCCAGTCCCTGGACCCATTATGTACCTCTGTAATGTTGAGGTAGAGTCCCTGGACCCATTATGTACCTCTGTAATATTTTGACTACGGTCCATAGGATGGATGTGAGGTGCATGATAAAGATATTAAATTAATTCTATGCTAGCCCCAGCTAGTCCTACCAGCCTGATAATAGTCAGTGGAGAGAATGTCTGACACTCTTTTGAGAATGAAGTTAGGACACAGGACAGGTGTTTCCCGATGCTGGAGCTTTTGGTCATCTGACTGAAGCCTTCCACCGGCTTACCCATCCACCTCTTGAAAAAGTATGGTCATATGAATGAGGTAGTGTCTAGTGGAGTGAGCTCTAGGTAGAGCTAGACCCACCCATATGGCAGTGACATAAGCATGAAATAAAAATCCCAGCTAGTTCTTATGAGCTATAAGTCTTCTGAGACCTTCCACTGGCTTGTCCGTCTCTTTAACAATTACAATGCTGCTGCATTTCTTTTTCCATTCTTTGCATTCTTTGACCAGGAGTTTTACAACTCTCTCATCATGGATTCAAACCCCACCTGTTCCATTTTTTATTTTATAATAATGGATTATAGGTATAGAAATGCTTCTGTATGGGTTCAAAGTTGTTAATGATTTTTTCAAAAAAATATAGAAATTAGGCTCGTCTATCATGCTTTTTTGTTGAGAGGGTTCATGGAGATGTGATGGTTGGAGATAAACGCACTTGTTGGGTGGTATTCACTTATATTAGCAGTGTGTGAGAGGGAAGCTCAACCTCCCTTGTCGCCTGTTGTAGACCTATCCATGGACTGAGGGAGAGGCAGAGCGTCTGGTGCTCACATGCGGCATCATGTGATGTCACACATGCTAGCCACTGGGCCTAGCAAGGGATCAAGTATATAAGTATATGGATGGTACTATGATACATATACAGGGGATCAGTAATTATGCTGACAGCTCGGTCATGTTACGTATGGCATCTCGACATAAAATACTATGCTATAGGCTGAAAAGGCAGGTACCTCTGGGCTGATTCTATACAATAGCAAAGACATATGTAACTTAGAACTAATTGATGGTATTGTAATGAATTACAAATTAGAAGAACAAATCATAGTATGATAAAAAAAATGTAATTGATCGATCGATCTGTATTCATGCACTGTACGGATTCTGAGGAAGAATATATATATATTTACAAAGGTGAAAGTAATTAACAGCAAAGACAGACCAGGCATGCACAGGTCATAAAATAAAAAAAAATAAAAACTAAAAAATACTGCAATATCTCAGAATACGGAGGGAATGTGAACACAAAAAAAAATCTATAAACTGATCAGCTAATAATAAACACATAGTTGACAACTACTTTCAACTTGATCATCTAGTTATACAGGCTATGTACATTTAAACCCAACTCTGTGAGGGTAAGATTTACATATGCAGAATGGTTATCATCTTTGGGAGGATCGAATTCTTTTGCAATGGCTAACACATGCCTTGATTGAGGGAGATCTGAAAGAGTATCTACAATAGATACAGCTATATTCACTAGTGACTTTAGAATTACTAACTGGTAAACTCTTCTGCTTGGAGTACCCAACTCGGCTGTTCAATACAGTAATTCTTGGATCATTACAAAGTCAGTGATGGGTGCTGGTGGCTTCACAGTCAGAATGAGATCTTCATGGAGAAGGAATCATATCACACCAGACCACAAGGGATTGGTTCTTTCTTACTGGAGGAATGAACAAACTCGGTGGAGTGGATGACTCTCCCCGGTTGAAAAAAGTAATGCTATACATGCAATATGAGCAAGGGAAAACGGATCTACTATCTCTTACTGCAAGCACAGGGAAAAAGAAATGAACACGGTCTACAATACTGGTATTTGCTCGGAGTCGCATACTATGACACAAGGAATTAGCTATAAAGCGACTGCTCTTACAAACGTTAACATGTGAAGATTACTCAAGAAATAACGTTTTACACTGCAAGTATTACTGTCAACTAGGATGGTATCACCATCTGAAATACAAGAAACAACAATAACACTCAAGTGAGCACACTAGCCACGGAATCGTCTCTCTGCAATGGCTTGCGGCATCAGCAAGAGATGACATAGCTCATTGCAAGTAATCTTTCTTTGCAAAGCGTCCCATGGGAGGAATGACTACTTAACATAAGAAAGGAGGAACACTGCAGCAGGCCTGTTGGCCCATACTAGGCAGGTCCTTTACAATTCATCCCTTTAACAAAATATTTGCCCAACCCAATTTTCAATGCTACCCAAGAAATAAGCTCTGATAACCCTATCCACTCATATGCAAGTCCCACTCAAATCCAACCCCTCTCGCTCATGTATTTATCCAACCTAAATTTGAAACTACCCAAAGTTCTAGCCTCTATAACCTAACTAGGTAGACTGTTCCACTCATCAACTACCCTATTTTCAAACCAATACTTTCCTATGTCCTTTCTAAATCTGAACTTGTCTAATTTAAATCAATCACTACAGGTTCTCTGTTGGAGAGATATCCTCAAGACCTTACTAATATCCCCTTTATTAATACCTATCTTCCACTTATTCACTTGGAATATGTCTCCCCTCATTCTTCGTCTAACAAGTGAATGTAATTTAAGAGTCTTCAATCTTTCTTCATAAGGAAGATTTCTAATGCTATGTATTAATTTAGTCATCCTACGCTGAATGTTTTCTAACGAATTTATGTCCATTCTGTAATATGGAGACCAGAACTGAGCTGCATAATCTAGGTGAGGCCTTATTAATGATGTATAAAGCTGTAATATAACCGCTGAACTTCTGTTGCTTACACTTCTTGATATAAATCCCAGTAATCTGTTAGCCTTATTACGTATGCTTAGGCATTGCTGTCTTGGTTTAATTATAACACTGTCTCAGTCGTACCAAAACGTCATGGTGAGTTTCCCTCTCGTATTTACCTGTTATTTATGTTTGGTTCCACTCACGGTATTGTTCCTTTTTTTGTTATTGAGGCGAGAGTTTTAGCCACCTAGGCACTTGCTCATACCTCAGAGAACTCACTTATACCTCAGAGTATTCATGCGTACCTCAGAACACTCAGGTGTACCTCAGAGTACTCATACTTTAGAGTACTTATTGCGTGGGGTACCGTTTAGATATAACAATTGAAATAAAACCC
>NW_026464511.1:0-14355 GCF_026875155.1 Cherax quadricarinatus
ATTTTTGTACTTTAAAAGCAGTAGTACAAAAAAATTTTGGTTTTTGTCCCACCTATCACTACAAAAAAAGATGGAAAGGTTACTTACACTCAATACGAGGGAGTGAATTATATGAAAGTTTTTCTTCTTTTTTTCGAATCACCCTACCTTGGGGGGAGATGCTATGTTAAAAAAAAAGTTTAATGGGAAAATCTCTTTAAAAATCACACGTTACCTTTTGATCGGTTTTTGCTTCCAAAAATCTTTCGATTGATCTAATTTGGAAGACATTCGGTTGCTGCGAATAGCACTGATACCTGGTCTCCAGTGAAGAAGGCGAGTGTTCATACATGTTTTTTTTGAGACCTGAAAAGTAAGAAATCCCGTACATATATTTCAATTTAAATTGATTTGTTTTAATGGACTTCAAAAAAAATGGAAAAAAAATCTGCGGGGTCAACAGATTCGAAACACCAAAAAATCAGTTGGTTACAGAATGCCATTATACTAAATACAGTAAAACATGGATAGAATAGAGAATGGATGAGAGAGAAATTGATGGTGTACCCCAAAGGGCTTAAGGCAACCCACTCACCCACCCACCCCCTCCCTTTACCCTCCTGCTTGCCAAACTGACATACAAAAAAACATAAATCATAATTATATGTTCTGCTATCTCTACCCAAACAATTTTGTTTTTAAAATTACATAAAATGAGCATACATAAAGTAAATGATATGACAGAAACAAAGAAAAAGGAAAAAATATTTTTTAAATCACCCTTAAATAAACATAAAACAAAATTTCAGTCAGGCATTTTTGTGAGAAATTTAACCGGTTTCCCAAAAAATACCAATGTCATAAGTGCAAAATTTTAACAAGAAATGTAAGTTAGGGTTTAACGTATCTAAAAATTATTTTTTGATGTCATTCGCTCGAACAGATGAGACATTTTATTCAGCTTTTAGAAAACGAAAAAAATAAAAGATAAAGCTGTGTACTAAAAGAAATCTTCTGCATTTTTAAATTTTTTTTCATTTAGCCTAAAAGACCCTTTTAAAGAGGGCATCATCTACATTTCCTGAAAGAGAGTGAGTGTCAACCACGACATAAGAACAAAAACTTTCAGTATGAAGTATTTACAGTAAAATTTTTAGTATGTACAGGGGGCATCCCCCTTTTTAACACTTTGTTAGGCATTTTGAAATGCGTATTCAACTTCCCTTTAAAAAAATTCACCACTAAATAACCCCCAAGGACTAAATATTTTGGGTAAGTAAAAGGGTGTATGATTGTAATGCATTTTTTTTTGCATAGCTTATTTTCACTTAATATTGATAGTGAAAATGGTATCAGATTTTATATGCTTTTGAAAAAAAAAAAAGACTTATGTTTCACTTTCAGTGATTTTTTTTTACGCAGTAGCCCAAAACCAAACCCTGCCGTACAAAGTTCTGTCCCCCCCGTTTAAAGGGTTCATAAACCTTTGTGTTCCCGGATGCGCTTGACGGGGAAGTGGGCAGAGCTCATAGTACCCTCGCTCTCCCTCCCCCTATACTACTTTCTCCCAGCCTTGAATTATATAATATAGACTAGTACCAAGTTTTACAAAATATAATTATGCATTTTGCGTCATATCTACTGCAGCTTTTGCATTTTAAAACTCACAAATGCAAAACTTCCTTATAAATAAAATTTCAAATATATCACTATGCTGAGTATTTTTGCTTATAAGGATGAAAGACAAGCTGATATAGATGTAAAAAAAAGACAAGTACAGTGAGCTCTTTACTTGTAAAATTTTTTCACCCAACACTAGGCTTTACCAATACGTACTACAGGTGTTTTGCTTTATGGACAGATGTGTCCCGGCTGATGATGCTTAAAGTGAAATTTGCATATGTGAATTTTAAATAACATAAAAAAGTTGTGATGGTTCTGAGACTGCAATTCTCCTTTTTTTTGGGGTTCAGTTAGTTTTTTGCCAAATACATACATTCATTCCTTGTAAATGTTCACTTAAACTTGTTTAAAAGAGTTAGATTTTTTTTTTTTTTTTTTTGAAAGACTGGTCAAGTACGTAAGTTTATTATTTATGTTTGTCATTATGAAAGAGGTTGGCAGGTGGCTGTGAAGGGTGGGAAGCAGTGCGGGGTGGTGGAAGGCCCCCGCCCAGGGTGGGAAGTATGGGGGTGGGCTGGGGGGTGTCGGAAGGGAGGGGACGGTGGTAATCCTTCCCCTGCCTCTCCACCTATCCCTCATATCCCTCCCCCTCTTCATGTATGTATGTTTTTACTCATTTTTGTTTTCAGGGGTCAATTACAGTTTGGGGCCTGCCTCTTCTTTGATTGCTACTAGGCCCCTCTCTCCCTTTCCATGAGCTTTACAAACCCATTAAAACTATGTATGGTTCCCCCCTCCACTAGTCGCTTTCCGGGTATTCCCTGCCTCCCTCCACTACGTACTTTTAGGTATTTCCACTGCTGACAACTCTGTGACTGAAGAAATATTTTCCAAACATCCCTTTGATATCTGAGTCTTCAATTCCCCAATTGGCCCCCTTGTTTTTTTCCTATATCTGGAACACCCTTTTGCCCACCTTGTTTTTCCGTGCGTATTTATATGTCATTTCATTTTCCCCCCGCCTCCCTGTCCCCATTCGTCGGGCCAAATTTTCCCTTTAAAACCGTTCATGTAGAACAACCCTTAGTCGGGGACAAACTGATGTAAACCTTTGCATTTTCCAAATTTTTCTTGATTGTTGACTAGGTGTGGATTCCAAATTGGTGCTGCAACTTCGTATGGGCCTGTTGGATACGGCATACAGTCTTTAATGTTCCTTACTGGGGATTGGAATGCTATCCTTGGTTTGCCAGTCCCCAATATGCTGCAGCAGTTATCTGATTATGTGCCCCTCAGGAGATGGCTCAGTATTAACTCACCCCTTGGTGAGTATACAGTCTTTGGCCACCCAACATACTCTTCTGGGGTTTTCTTTGATCCCCCAATCTTCAGGTTTTGTTTTTGGGAGGGTTAAATCAAGGAGCCAAGTGGACCGGTTTGTTCCTGTCAAAGTCTCTTTGTAGTCCTGCTTGATCCTCGCCCGTTTTGATTCTCCTTTTAACTTCAATCACTGCAAAAAAGGGACACTTCTGGTCTACCCCTTTCCCTTTATGTCATGTAGTATGTAGTATTAGTATACACATACATACAACATACAGGGGGGTGTGGGTGCCCAACCAAATTTATTTACCCTGTTTGGGTATAGCCCAACAAGCAGTAGTCTATATTATTGAAACTACGCGAGGGGTAGGATCAAAAACAGGGGCACCCACCCCCCTTATGTCCTGGGACAAAGGTAGCAACCTATTTGGTTTTGGGGCTTGGTTTTGCAAGATTGGTGGTCCTGTAGTTAGAGCTCATGTGTTTTCACTCACCATGAGGGGGCCCAAAAAACATCATGGTTCGAATCCTTGGCTTTTTGCAATGCAGTGTTGTTATTGATCAATACCAATCGTTTTGGTTACAATAAAATATTTTTTTTTTTAACAAGTCGGGCCCTCTCCCCCAGGTAACGATGTCATGGATAAAAAAAAATGGATAGCGAATGTTTTTGCGTCAAAAAAATTTGGTCGGTTACCAAAAAAAAAATCGGTTTAAGGACTTCGCTCGAGTGGTCCAATGGCCTGAGCAGCCAACACCCATGACAGCTTTTTGTACCTTGTTAAAGCCAGTGAGGACGATTCCACGCATACTGCAATAAGGTATTTTTTATTATTCCATTGTTTTTGTTCTTTAACTGCTAAAAAGCCCCCATGGGCCCAAAGAAAGTTCCAGGGAGCCCTGTGGCAAAAAGGGTGATAAATACATTGAATTGAAAAAAAGGGTCATCACAAAATCGAAAATGGAGTGGGTCTCCGAGTTGGCCCGGTTATATAAAAAACCCCATAAACCCTCGCCACTATCTTTCCAAAAAAAAGGGAATTAAGGAAGTGTTTTTTGCGAAAGGTGCAAATGTGCTTACAAAAGAGATGAAATATTTGAAGATGTGGGAAAATTTGTTGGTGTGGATCAACGAGAAACGATTTCAGAGTAGTGTTTCACAGTCTTACATGTAAAAGGGAAGGCAGTTGCTGCGGATCTCATTAAGAAAAAGCCCCCAAATATCCTCACACTGATGAATTTTAAGGGCCCCAAAGGTTGGTTTGAGAATTTAAGAATCATAGTGGCATACACATTGATAAGACTTGGGAGGCGCCAGTTTCTGACAAAAAAGCGGCTGAAAAATATGTGCAAGATTTTAAGGGGAACAGAACTGAAAAATTAAACCCCAAAAAGGGGTTCCAACTGTGACAAAAAGGCCGTTTTTGAAAAACAAATGCCCAAAAAAAGGGTTATTTCTCAGAGGAAAGGCACTCCCAGGCCACAAGCCTTTTGAAAGAAAGGCTAACTTCCTGTTTTGTAGTAATGCTGGGGGATTGCAAAGTGAGCCCTTTTCTCGGTACACCTGAAACTTCCCGAGTTTCAAAAAAACGTGTTGTCAAGACTAAATTGGTGTGTTTTTTTTTTTTATTATCCCTGGCCGATTCCCCCAAGGAGGGGTGGCCCCAAAAAAAAAAAACTTTCCCATTTCACTCCATTATGTCTTGCCAGAAGGGTGCTTTTCACTACAGTTTTTAAACTGCAACATTAACACCCTCCTTTAGAGGCAGGACTGTACTTCCCCTCTTAGGATCAATCCGGCCTGCGGGTTTCCTGAACCTCTTCATAAATGTTACTTTGTCAACTCCAACAGCCTCAAGTTTAAAAACCTTTGTCTCCCTTTACTCCTACAAACAGCTCACGCATGCCGCGGAAGTCCAAGCCCCTCGCACACAAAACCTCCCCTTTTCCCCCCCCTTCCCAAACCCTTTTCCCAGGCCAATCCCTACCCCCCCCTTCCTTCCACAGATGTAACTCTTGAAATCACTCTGTTTCGCTCCATTCCTCTACATGTCAAAAACCTCAACAACCCTTTTTCCCCAGCCCCTGGACAAAAATTTTTGGGGAACCCGCCCCCTCCCCCTAAATTCCAAACTTTGAATTCTTGCTTTATTCACACCCCAATTGCCCTCAGACATGACATCCCACGCCCCCGCCCTTTTCCTGCGCAAAAATTTATCACCCCTGCTTCACACCTATAAGAGATTTAAAACATACTCTCATACTTCCCTCTTTGCCTCCCGACAAAGTTCTTTTTCTCCCCAGACTCTAAGGTCCGCTCACCCGTTTTTCCCCCTCATCAAATTCTATGATTCACTCACTTTTATAGCCCCCCCGCTGACAAGTCACTCCCAAAAATTGAAAACATTCACCTCCTCCTATCTCTCCCCCCAAACTAATCCAATCTTTCATCACCCAATCTTTTTGTTTCCCCATAACCTTGCTCTTTCCCGTATTCACTTTTAAATTTTTTTCTTTTTTCAAACCCCACCCCAAAACACCACCAATCTCTGCAACTTCTCTTCGAATCTCCCAAGAGCAGTGTCAATCAGCAAAGGACCAACTGTGACAACTCCCACTTTATGTGTGATTTATTTATCTTTTCACTCCACGCCTCTTGCCAAGAACCTGCTTTACTTCTCAACAACCCCATTTGTGATGTGGTGAAGCAACAATAAGGCATGGGTCACTAGGGGCAATTTTCCTCGATTGGTTTCTATGATGTATTTGGCCCTTGTGTGGAAAAAATAACCTCCTGGAAAATAATTGCCACTTCAGTGCCTCCTGTTAAGGACAATGCTCTGCTCATCCTCAAGACTTGAAAGAGCAAATTGTGTTGAAAGTTTGTTTTTTTTCAAAGTTCAAAGTTTTGCCTCTAACACCACTCCTCTCCTCCAGCCATGGACCAGCAGGTCAATTTCAAACTTCAAAAAACTGTACACCAAGCAGTGTTTCAGAAGTGCTTTGAAGTGACCATCACACACTATTAGGAAGTTCTGGAAAGATCACTTCAGTATCCTCAGTTGCATAAACCTTATAGGTAAGGCTTGGGAGGGCAGGAGTTCCAGGACCTTTGAACTCTGATTGGAAAAAAATTGTGGCCAGAATGTGTACAAGAGAGGGATTTTGAAGGGTTGGGACTAACCCTGAGGAGCCTATAGCCACGTGCAGTTGTGGAATTATTAAGCATTGGGGAAGTCCATGGGTTGGAGGTTATTGGCGAGGATGTGGAAGAGTTGGTGTTGGACAACAATGTAAGAGTTTACCACTACAGAGCTGCAAGAAACTTGAGGTTGCAACAGCAACACACCACAGCCTCAGGAATTTCCTTCAGAGGAGGAGGAAGAGAGATGGAGGAAGTTGCCTTCTTCAAAGATAAGGGACATTTGTGCGCAAAGTGAATTGATAGGTGTAAACCTTTAATGATGAACATTACCATCACAAGCTGTTGCAGGCTGTTATGGCAACACGGACATGACATATTGCGTCCCATTTTAGGGAAATCTTAAATGAGACGCCAGAAACAAGAGCTCTCTGACAGATTTTTGGTGGCGACAAGGGTCCAGAGACTCTTCAAGCTGGTCTAGTGACATTAAAAACAACAAGAAGTGAGGTTAACCCAGGAAAAAGACTTGTTACATAAAGTCTTTAGGAAATGGGATTCCCCCTGTCCAAACAACTGTAAACTCCTCCATCCTCATGCCTCCTCCCATCTCATCATCATCTCATAAAGGTGTCATTTCAGTATTATTTATTCTGCATATCTCATTGTTTTCTGTGTAGGGAAATATATACTATGTTCATGTAGTAAAAAAATATTTTGTTTTAATACTTTAGGGTGTCTGGGAATGGATTAATTGGACTTTCCATTATTTCTTATGGGGAAAATTAATTTTCGGAAAACGAAAAAATTTGGTTAAAAGACAAAGCTCTCTGGAATGATTATCATTACCCGAGGGTCTACTGTACCTGGAAAGACTTGAGGGCTGGTCCCCAATCTGACACTGCCATAAAAAACTACTGGAGTGAGAGATATGGGAGGAAGTGCAAAATAAAAGACCCAGTGAGGGAGCAGGGATGCAGATGTTTCCCCACTCTAACAATGTATCAACGTCTGGGTGTCCAGGACTATTCAACATCTTTACCAGAAGATATCCGTTAACATGCTGGAACAAGTTATAGAAACCTTCAAGAGGAAACTGGACAAGTATCTTCACCAGGTGCCAGAATCAACCATGCTGTGATGAATATGGGGGGCAGCAGGCCTCCAGCAGCAACAGCCTGGTTGACCATGCAAGAGACCAGGGAGTAGTGAAACTTTCGGCAAACTTCAAAAGAAAGAAAACGGTTCCCCTGAATCCTTTTAATAAAAAATTACCCTGCTCACACTCCCACAAGCTTGTCAAGTCCCCAAAAACCATTCACCTCCACTCACTCCTATTCTAACAGCTCACAAATGCTAAGCTAATATGTCCAAGCCACTTCACACAAAAGAAACTCTCCTTTACCCCTCCTGACCTTCATCAGTTCCTAAGATGACCCCTACCCCCACTTCCTTCTATTACAGATTTATTACTATTGATGAAGAGGAATTAATTTGCCATTGGTTGTTGATATTGCATGCCTCTGTATGCTAAACACAATCTTGTCCATCTGAAGGCCCCTTCATTGACTCACAGGGTGATTGCATATTGATTGAAAACTGCCAGAGCACCCACTCACTCATACATAAGAGTGAACTTTTGCACAAAGTGAATTCAGGTAGAAATGTAGTTGCCGCATATTAAGCAAAAGTGAAATAGCAATAATTCGCGCAAAGCGACAGGGAACTTTACGTTACTTGATAAAATCTAGGTCAGTGTTGGGAGAATGTAAAAATGACCACTATATGTGTGTCTTATCACCAGTTGTTAAACACTTGGCCATTGTCTTCCACATGAATCCTTGATAACCAACAAGATTACACCTACCATCTGACTTACGACCTGCTCGAATACGACCACTGACTTTATGACAGTGTTTTTTATGCCAAATTTCTGGGGAAAATAAACAACTATTTGTGTTGTACACGTGTTTATCTAAACCCTTATAGTATTAATAATACAGTACTACCAGCATAAAAAGTAAAGTAAAAAATGAAATACATTAAATTAGTCATTAACAAAACTGTGATGTTGATAATCAGTAGTAAAGATTCGACTTACGTCATTTTGACTTACGTCGGTTGGTCGGAACAGCTAGGTACAGTATTCAAATTCAAATTAATTTTATTTAAGCCTAAATCAACAATAAATTTTTTAGGTAAGGACTGAAATATATGAGGAGGACTGAATTTCACAGGGCAACAAACAAAGTACTGTATAGAGTTACAAAAAAAAAAAAAAAAAAAAAAAAAAAAGAGAAGAAAAGGCAGAACCCAAACTGTTTAAAGTTAACAGAATATAGAAATCACAAAATAAAGGATAAGGTATTTATTCTAACGGTAAAAAAATTCAACATAGATACAGTACTATATCTTAACAATGAAAAATGTTATGCCAAGCTGCCACCATAAGCAGCAAACTAATTTATTTCAATTCATACAAGTCTCATCAATATTAATCAGAAAATTGCAGGTTATATTAAACAACTATAAACACACGTAGAAAAATGACCTAAATCTGTTTAATTATTAGCCCGGAGGTTAGTAACCCAGGATAACCTATATAAAACCAAGCAGTATTATTTCCTTTGCAGTCCTATTATAATAATAATAATAATAATTAATAATAATATATAATAATAATAATAAAAGAAGAAGGAAGAAGAAGAAGAAGAAAGCAAGAAAAGAGAAGAAGAAGAGAAGAGTGAAGAATGAAGAGAAGAAGAGAAGAAGAAGAAGAGAAAGAAGAAGAAGAAGAAGAAGAAGAAGAAGGAAGAGAAGAAGAGAAAGAAGAAGAGAAGAAGAAAGAAGAAAAAAGAAGATGAAGAAGGAGAAGAGAGAAGAAGAAGAGAAGAAGAAAAAGAAGAAGAAGAAGAAGAAGAAGAAGAAGAAGAAGAAGAAGAAAAGAAGAAAAGAAAAGAGAAGAAGAAGAAGAGAAGAAGAAGAAGAAGAAGAAAAAAGAAAAAGAAAAAGAAGAAAAGAAGAAGAAGAGAAGGAAATAAATAATTTTTATTTCACAAGTATTTTTACATATAAAAAGCCTATAAAAACCCCCTTTTTATGAAGGCTTTTCAGGAAAATTAGGTCAGTTTTACCCCTAGTGCCCCCACACCAGTCACTTACCCCCGGGGACATATTACGCTATGTAAACGGGGACAGCATCCCTTTTAAGGGAAAAACTTTCTAATGTTTCCCCTGACCGGGGATCAGCCCCAGACCTCTGTGTGAGCGAGTGATTTAACAATCAAGCAGGGGACGACACCCAAAGCCTTTTTCCCAAATAAAGCCCACAAGTCAGTTTAAACCCAGGACATATTTTACTGCTGGGTGTCTCTACTTGGGTTTGGGTAGTACCTTAGTTTCCCCCCTAGGGGCGGGGGACCCTTTCCCACAGGGGTAAATTTGGCATGTTTTTTACACCCATTCCCCCTTTTTCACCACCATAACTCGGGGTTAATACTACTGTAGTCCTTTTGGGGGATGAGGAAAAAAAGGACCCCAAAAATTTAAAAGAATTCTGTACTCAACTGCTAGCCATCATCAAAAACACGGGTCGGAAATCGACCCTGGTAGGGGTTAAACTTTGGGGGGCAGTTTCTTAAGACACCTGCTATCTATGTTCCCTATCAGAAAAATAGGTACCTGGATGTTATCGACGGGTGTGGGTTGCATCCTGGACTAATTGACCAATTTCCCCGAAATCCCTCATAAAAAGGGGGCTTTCTTATAGTAAATGTCATTGATGTCAGCCAGGCCTGTATCCTTATTATTAGGGATTTACGGGATTATCCCAATTGCTAATCCTCTAGGTTATAAACCCCAAACCAATTTTTTTTCTTCGAGTAGCGGCTAAACATGAAAATTTAAACATGCTGGCACCCCACACCCCCCTAGGATCAAACCAGGCCCTTTTCTTGAAAAAAAGGTTTACCACGGGCCAAGAGCAATTTTAAAAGCCTAAAAATACTTTTAAAACCCTATTCCATACAGAATAAAGGAATGTCACCTACAGTACCAAATATCATAAGAATTTGTACTAAAATAAAGTAAATCCTAACATTTACAGTAGGGCACCAGATAACAACCCATCAAATTTTTAAAGAACAATGTTTCTAAACTTAAGGAACCATAATTAACATAATTACTTTAACAATAATTACTTTTAACCTTTAAAACATCATGCTGGATAAGTTCAATGTGTGACTCACTCCATCTTCAAAAAAATAAAAATATCAAATTCACCAATTAAGCCTGATAGTATTTATTATTATTATTATTATTTAATTATTATTATTATTATTATTTTTATTATTAGGGGTGCTAAACCCAAGGGATTATACAGTGCCTGGGGTAGGAAGGCATTCAGACTTAAATTTAGAGAATTTGAACGACCCAAATTTCCCCTGAAAAGAGCCCCTCCCCCACACAAGACCCTTTTTGAGGGGGGGCCTGATATATAAAAAAAAAATAAACAATATTTTTAAAAACTAATTTACTTCCCAGACTAATGCAAAATTATGCAAGAAATTAGCGATGCTATTTTTTTTCTAAATATTAGCTACAAATATCTTTAATTCTGTATTACATTCAGGGAAAAAGGGAAACCCCAAAGGGGGTGGGGATATACAGCTCCAATTTCCTTATCAAGACCCCTTTAGGCACGGGCCCTCCCTTTGGTTTGTGGGGTTAAGGACAGGTGGACCTGGCTAGTTACGGGAAAGGGATAACAGGACAGTCCCCCCCCCCCCTTACCTTTTTAATTCACCATTTTTGCTCTAATTTTGGGCATACTATTTAAAAATATAATAAACAAAAAAAATTACACTTTAAAACCCAAAAAAACGCCAGTTTTCAGTCTCGCGGCTTCTAAGGTCATCGTTTTTTATTGCAGTGGATGGGCAGCCTCCTTAAAAAGCGTACTCCTGCGTCCCCGTGAGGTTTAGGGCAGGTAGGTGATGGTTTTGGGGGTCAGGGAACCCTGGGGGGCCCCCAAAGGGGCAAAAATCCCCCCAAAGATCTCGCTACCTCAAATCTCCAAAAAAACCCGTAAAGAACGACTGCTTTTGACAAAAAAAGTGGGGGTCACTCAGCACGACCACACCGGCCACGGTTTACTTTGCTAAATGCCCACTCTTATCACTCTAACCCACATCGCCAGTTTTTGGTTTATGAAAATGTTTACGGTGTGTCTGTATCGCCTGGGGGCCGACTAGCCAGTGGTATTGGGTATAGAAGGCATTTTGGGGTGCTCAGTTTTCTGAACATTATATACTAGAAAACAAACTGGTCTTTGGGGAAAACCTAGTAATTTATGGTATACTATACCGACCGATGAAAAAAAAAACCTAGTAAGTAAGTAAGTTTATTAGGTATACAAAAATACATTTTTAATAGAATTATCATACATGAATATTTTAAGAACCAGGATAACCCAAAAAAGTCAGCAAGTGACTTATTTCCATTGGGTCCTTTAAAGGGCCCCAATGGCCGAAGCAAAAGTCCCCCATTTTAAAGTAATTTGCGATGGGTTTAGTGAACCCCAGACAATAACAGCTGGAGATTACCCAACCCATACCAGGGATGGGGGCTCATTGACTGCTCATATTCCATTCCAAGTTTTGGACCCTGCAGCCTAATCGCACTTTAAAAACACTTTGGGGGTTATTTTTTTTTACATGATTCTTTACAGCTCCCGGGATATCACAATACACATGACAAAAAAAAACTCAACGGGAGTGGGTGCGTTACGGGGGTATGTTTGGTCATGTTATATAGGGGATCCTGGGGGTTTCAAACCTTGGGCAATAATTAAACAGAATTGGTCATTTTTTTACTTGTTTTATTGTTAATATAACCTGCAATTTCGATTAATACGTGAACTTGCAAAAGAAATAACCCCTCAAGGAAGGGTTCCTTGAAGTGGGGAAGGGGCTCTTGATCTAGGAATTGGATCTGGCTCCATTTTTTTTTCCCGAATTTAAACCTGAATACCTTTCCCATCCCCCCCCACACGCTGCATAATTTTACGGGTTTAGCTTTCCCCTTGATTAAATAAAAATGTATGAATTGAAATACATATTTTTTTGTGATGCTGCACTTGGCATAACATTTTTCAAAATTTAAAATTTGTATGTACTACTTTTATTTTTTTTTTTTTTTCCCGGGTTTAAAAACCCTTATCTTTATTTTGGGGTTTTTTAAATTTTTTAAATTAAAACAGTTAGTTTCTGCCTTTTCTCTCTCTCTCTCTTTTTTTTTAATATCTACTTTGTTTTTGCCCCGTGCCTGCCCATATTTTTCATCTTACAAAAAAGTTTTATTAAATGATTTAATCTTAAAAAAAAATTTATTGAATTTGAATACGTACATGTATCTTGTTGGTTATCAAGATTCATGGGAAGAAAATGGCAAGGTGTTAACAGCTGGGGAAGGACCAAAATTCAGTGGTCTTTGACATTTCTCCCAACACAACTTTACAAGTACAGGAAGGTTTTCCGTCTCTTTATGCGAATTTGCTATGTTCACTTCTGCTTATATCAGAACCCCCTGGCCTGGCTGGCAAAGCTCTTGCTTCACACACAAGTGCCCAGGGTTTGATTCCCAGCGGGGGAGAAAAATGACGCGTTTCCTTTCACCTGTTTTTAGGGGTAAGCATAGGGACCTGGGTGTTGTCGACTTGTTGGGTCGCATCCTGGGGAAAAGATTAGGACCCCAATAATAAGTTTTTTTTGACTGATGCATGGTTGACAAAGGAAAAAATGTTTTTCCCCTAATTTTTATCTCATAAAGTTTTTAACCATGACCCAATCAAAATTTTTTAGTTTCATTACATTCTTAAAAGAATACTCCATTCTACTGAATGCTCGCAACACGGTAAAGACCATATGACCTGTCCCCTTTGTAATACTCATTGTGCTTAATTGTAATCTGTTTACAAAAATTTTAAGCTTACTTTTCTAGTTAATCTTAAGTTAATTTTAAGCCGCCCAAATGCTCTGCATACAAGGGGCTTTGGGAGTCACTTTAAATTTCTGTTTCCTTTGCACTTTTTTATTATGTTCAAATTAATAAAAAAAAAATAAATAAATAAATAAATATTTGGGGGTACATCCAAAAAATCCTTTGTTGGAGAGCATTTCGGGGGAAACTTTAAAAATTTAATTAAGATTAATAAGGGAGTAATATTCATATGGTCTTAGATGAGTTACAGGAGTAAAGAGAACGAGGGATTTTAGGAATCTATTTGGCATAGGGCAGTCTCGAAACGCACTGCATTTCTTGGTTACCCGTTGGTAACCCTGCGGGTTAAAAATCCGAAAAAATCTTATCTTATCTTAACCTATTTTACAGAAATTTTCCCAATGTGACAAAAATTCACTCTTACGTGAGTGGATGGGTGGTCTCTGTGCATTTTCACTCAATGCAATCAGTGTAATGGGGAAACCCCCTCACTTCATTTTTCCCCAGTAAAAAATTTTGGGAAGCCCTTTGACACGCTTGTCGGGGGAAATGTAGAGAACCGTGTATAAAAAAAGCGAAAAGCCCGATGAAGTTGCTCTGCAGACAAAAACAGTGTCTACCCATAAGGGCCCCAGGCCCTGTTCGAGCCCTTATACAGTTCATGGGCTAGCTTGCTCTTAAAGGAATTGGTCTTTCTCCAGTTCCCCGAATTAACCGAATACCCTTTCCTATCCCCCTCAGGGGCTTAAATCCAAAGGGTTTGCGCTTCCATCTTGTTATAAAATAAAATTCTCTTCATGGTCTCGCCGTGACAAAAAAAATATGGAAAGTTTGGACACGGGGGAAAATTTTAGTCACTTAAAACAACGGTATATTTTTTTTATATTTTATTTAAAAAAAACATACACATGATACAAACCCACAATTAGCAAATTTTAAAACCGGGGCAACAAGTCAGTACACCACAATAAACAAAAAAAAAAATTTTAACATATTGATATAACGAAATCTACCAAGAAACCCACCCGTTTACGGGAAAAAAAAAAAATACCGCTACAAAATAGAAAGTCGGAGTCATAAATATGTAGGAATAAATCCTATAACATGTATATATGTATATACATACACAGTACATATCACATCATTATTTCACAATGTTCTTACGCACGACTGGGTTATCTAGAAAACAAACAAACAAAAAAAAAAGACTTATCACAAAAAAAAAAAAAAGACAAAATAAATACATAACATCCAAAAAAGAAGTTTGGGAGACAATTTAGGTACACACAAAA
>NW_026464512.1:0-14813 GCF_026875155.1 Cherax quadricarinatus
GCCCTTCATACCTAACACACAGTTCTTCTGGGGACCTTCACTACCTGGTACAACATTCTTTCGGGGACCCCTCCTGTACAACCCCTTCTTCGGTACCTTCACTACCTGATACACACAGTGTCTATGCTGGGTACCTTCACTACCTGATACACACAGTGTCTGTGCTGGGCACCTTCACTACCTGATACACACAGTGTCTGTGCTAGGTACCTTCATTACCAGATACACAGTGTCTGTGCTGGGTACCTTCACTACCTGATACACACAGTGTCTATGCAGGGTACCTTCAAGCCGTCATACAATACTAGTGCCAGCCGAGAAGACAATATTAATACGATATGTGATTACTAAGTACACTGCAGGGTATTGTAATTTTGTTACTAGTACTACTGCTGTTGTTGCTGATGCTGTTATGGCTACTGTTGCAGCTGTTGCTGCTGCAGCTGCTACATAAGTCTCATCTCTTCAAATCTCCTGTCCTCCGCATCTTTTCTAGCCTTTATAATTTGATATCCAGCTGGGAAACTTGCGTAAGTTATCCTCCCGGTAAGTGTTGTCTCTGTGAGAGCTATCATGTCCGTGTATTCTTCTGTTGTTCACTCATTACATTCATCACGATATTTTTCTCAGAACTACGTCGTTCCTGTATTATATTTCCTTAACTTTTATCCTGTGACTGTAGTTGAAGGTAGTACTAGTAGTTATAGGAAGTACTAGTAGTTATAGGTAGAACTAGTAGCTATATGTAGTACTAGAAGTTATAGGTAGAACTAGTAGCTACATGTAGCACTAGTAGCTAGAGGTAGCACTAGAAGTTACAGGTAGTACTAGTAGTTATAAGTAATACTAGTAGTTATAGGTAGTACTAGTAGCTAGAGGTAGTACTAGTAGCTGCAGGTAGTACTATTAGATATAGGTAGTACTAGTAGCTATAGGTAGTATTAGTAGCTATAGGTAGTATTAGTAGCTATAGGTAGTACTAGTAGCTATAGGAAGTACTAGTAGATATAGGTAGTACTAGTAGTTATAGGTAGTACTAGAAGTTATAGGTAGTACTAGCAGTTACAGGTAGCACTAGTAGCTATAGGTAGTACTAGCAGTTATAGGTAGTACTAGCAGTTATAGGTAGCACTAGTAGCTACATGTAGTACTAATAGCTACAGGTAGTACTAGTAGCTGTTGGTAGTACTAGTAGCTATAGGAAGTACTAGTAGCTATATATAGCACTAGTAGTTATAGGTAGTACTGGCAGTTATAGATAGCGCTAGTAGCTATATGTAGTACTAGTAGCTGTAGGTAGTACTAGTAGCTCTAGGTAGTACTAGTAGCTCTAGGAAGTACTAGTAGCTATAGGTAGTACTAGTAGTTATAGGTAGTACTAGCAGTTATAGGTAGCGCTAGTAGCTATATGTAGTACCAGTAGCTATAGGTAGTACTAGTAGCTATAGGTAGTACTAGTATCTATAGGAAGTACTAGTAGCTATAGGTAGTACTAGCAGTTATAGGTAGTACTAGCAGTTATAGGTAGCACTAGTAGCTACGTGTAGTACTAGTAGCTTTAGGTAGTACTAGTTGCTATAGGTAGTACTAGTAGCTATTGAAAGTACTAGTAGCTATAGGTAGTACTAGCAGTTATAGGTAGCACTAGTAGCTACATGTAGTACTAGTAGCTTTAGGTAGTACTAGTAGCTATATGTAGTACTAGTGCTATAGGACAGTACTGTAATGCTATAGGTAGTACTAGCAATTATAGGTAGTACTAGCAGTTAAACGTAGTACTAGTAGCTATAGGTAGTACTAGTGGCTACAGGTAGTACTAATAGCTACAAGTTGTACTAGTAGTTACAGGTAGTACTAGTAGCTATAGGTAGTACTAGTAGCTATAGGTAGTACTAGTAGTTATAGGTAGTACTAGCAGTAATATGTATTACTAGCAGTTATAGGTAGTACTAGTAGCTATAGGTAGTATTAGTAGCTACAGGTAGTACTAGCAGCTATAGGTAGTACTAGTGCCTACAGGTAGTACTAGTGGCTATAGGTAGTACTAGTAGCTATAGGTAGTACTAGTAGTTATAGGTAGTACTAGTAGCAATAGGTAGTGCTAGTAGCTACAGGTAGTACTAGTAGTTATAGGTAGTACTAGTAGCTATAGGTAGTACTAGTAGTCTATAGTTGAAGAGGTACTAGTAGATATAGGTAGTACTAGTAGCATAAGGTTGTACTTAGTAGCCTAAGGTAGTACTAGTAGCTATAGGTAGTACTAGTAGTTATAGGTAGTACTAGTAGCTACAGGTAGTACTAGTAGCTACAGGCAGTACTAGTGGCTACAGGTAGTACTAGTAGCTACAGGTAGTACTAGTAGCTGTAGGTAGTACTAGTAGCTATAGGTATTATGAGTAGCTACAGGTAGTATTAGTAGCTACAAGTAGTACTAGCAGTAAGAGGTAGTACTAGCAGTTATATGTAGTGCTATTAGCTATAGGTAGTTCTAGTGGCTACAGGTAGTACTAATAGCTACAGGTGGTACTAGTAGTTACAGATAGTACTAGTAGCTATAGGTAGTACTTGTAGGTATAGGTAGTACTAGTAGTTATAGGTATTACCAGTAGTTATAGGTAGTACTAGTAGTTATATGTAGTACTAGTAGCTACAGGTAGTATCAGTAGCTTCAGGTAGTACTAGTAGCTATAGGTAGTACTAGCAGCTATAGGTAGTACTAGTAGTTACAGTAGTACAAGTAGTACACTTATTATATAGTGATTTTAGCCACGGGAAGTACTAGTGATTGTAATTACAGATATTACTAGTGATTGTAGTTACAGTTGGTACTAGTGATTGTAGCAACAGGAAGTACTAGTGATTGTAGTTACAGTTGGTACTAGTGATTGTAGCAACAGGAAGTACTAGTGACTGTAGTTACAGTTGGTACTAGTGATTGTAGTTACAGGTAGCACTATTGATTGTAGCTACAGGTAGTTCTAGTGTTTGTAGCAAGAGGTAGTACTTGTGATTGTTGTTACAGGTAGTACTAGTGATTGTAGTTATAGGTTGTACTAGTGATTGTAGTTACAGGTAGAACTAGTGATCGTAGTAGAAACACGTAGAACTAGTTCTTACCTGGTTCGACACCCTCAGTACTTTATTAATGTCTCCCTTGTTTATGCCCGTCATCCACTTATACACTTCAATGATGTCTCCCCTCATTCTACGCCTCTCCAGAAAGTGGAGATTTAAGGCTTTAAGTCTATCTTCATACGGGAGGTTCCTTACACAGTAAATCATTTTAGTCATTCTTCTCTGTATGTTCTCTAATGAGTCTATATCCATCCTGTAGTAAGGGGACCAAAACTGAGCAGCATAATCTAAATGAGGCCTCACTTGTGATGTATAGAGCTGTAGAATTAACTTTTGGATTCTGTTAGTATACTACTAAAATATATCCATGTAATCTGTTTGGCCTTGTTGCGCCACACAAAGGGCACTTGCTGTCTGCTTTAGATTTCTGTTACCATTACTCCCAAGTCTTTTTACATGCTGATGATCAGCTCTACTTACTAGATTATAGCTTCGCAGGGTCAATTTTCATTACACAGGGCAATTACCTTACAATTATCAACATAAACTTCATCTGCCATTTTTCAGAACCAAGGACTGAAATTTGTCAAATTGTCCTGGAGTTCTTGATGGTCTGACGGAGTCCTGCTCAGAGAGAATTATACGGCCGACTCTTGTATCATCAGCAAACTTACTCATGTCACTAGTAATCCCTTCATCAAGGTCATTAATGTAAATTATGAACAAGAGAGGGCCTATAACTGATCTTTGTGGAACGCCACTAGTGACTAATCTCCATTCAGATTTCACTCCATTAATGGTAACTCTCTGCTTTCTATTGGTAAGCCATGCCTCTATCCATGCTAGAACTTTACCTCCTATACAATGAGCTGCCACTTTTCTTAAGAGTCTCTTGTGAGATACGCTATCGAATTAAGAGTCTCTTGTGAGATACTCTATCGAAAGCTTTACTTAAATCCAGTGGACTTATCCCCTGATTTGAATATAGGAACCACATTAGCCAGCTTCCACAACTCTGGCACAACACCGGTAAGGATGGACGCATTAAACACACTCGTTAATGGCTGACTGAGCTCCATCTTGCATTCCCTAAGTACCCTGGAAAACAGCTCATCGGGTCTCGGGGACTTATTTTGCTTCAGTTTGTTTATCTGCTTAATAACCATGTCCATCGTGACAGTAATATTAGTTAATATAAATTCATCAGGAACTAAATAATTGTTAATTACTGTGAATCTCATTTATATCTTCCTGTGTAAAAACTTGACAAAAAATAGTCATTAATAAGGAACAACATTTCCAGTTATTATCCGTCAGGCTGTCCATTCCCAATTTTCAGAGGTCTACTTTTTCCTTCACTTCTTACCTATACACTTGAAAGAACCCACTTGGATTAGTCTTTGATTCATTAGCAAACTCTAATTTCATTTCACGTTTTAGCCTTTCTAATCCACTTTTTTTACTTCTCATTTAAGCTGATTATATTGGTCAATTAAGGTTAACCTCTCCTCTTCTGATGCGCCTATAAAATTCCCCTTTTCTCCCTAATAGATGCTTTAGCCTCTGTTAAACATTTGGGATCGTGATTATTTAGACCTAATTTCTCTCTGGGAATGTACTTACTCTGGGCACCGGTGTACATTATTAGCAAAAAAAATATAAAAGCAGATCTCCTTATATTCATAAGTAAGATTTCGTCAATAAAATCATTGCTAGGATACCCCAAATCAAGGAATTAGACAGATGTTCCCTAAGTCCTTATAGTCGGCAGAAAACGAAAATCAGGATTTTTAATGTGTATCTTTATTCTTGCATTCTCCAGTTAATGCTAAAAGTGCTGGATTTGTGCTCTCTTGCGACAAGTATCTTTCAGGCGATCTCCAGATTATTTACGATGTGTTTCCTTATTTGACAATGGGGAATAGGTCTAGCAAATTATTACCCCTGGTTTAGGAGGCTCTGTTACACACTGCTTCAGAAAAACAGTCACTGAACTGTTTCCATAAAGTCACCTGGACTTAGTTACGGTCACTGAATTCCAGTCAATTTGGACTAAAGTTAAAATCCCTACTATAACTATGTTATTGTGTCTAGAAGCCCTAACAATTTCGTCCCAAAGATGTCTCCTTTATCGTTGATCCAAGCCTGAGAGGTCGGTTATAATTAACACCTAGAATTAGTCTTTCTTGACCCTCTACAAAAACTTACCCAAAGAGATTTGTTACTGTTCCATCTATTTTTATACTCGGTTTTATGCAACAGTTAATATTTTCTCGAACATATAATGCAACTCCTCCCCCCTTCCCATTACATTATCACATTGAATAACTTAATCCCTGAATATTACACTCAGGCAGTCATATTTTTATTACCGACTCTTTAAATCATACCACGTTTTCAGTTAGTGCAATGATATCAAAGTTCCCAGCACAATGATACTAACGTAGTTCATTATTTTATTTCTTGCACTTCGACTGTTAGCATAAAATACCATCATATGTTTTTTCTCTGCACATTTTTCTGTTCATCTTTGTTTTTTCACAATTTCTGAAATCTATCATTTACCCAGAGTACCCATGACAGTTACTATTAAGATTCTTAATATCAGAGCAAAATCTATATATCCATACTCTTTATTTATCATTTCTAAACCCATAAACTCAACTAATCCTAGTTTAAAGTCCTAACAACCCCCTCAACTGAGTTTAGCAAGAAAAACCCACACCTGACCTGGATAAAGTGAAAACCCCAACCTGGCATTACAGTCATTTTGCCCCATAGAAGTTGTCCAAGTTTGTCATTGAATGGTACTGCATTATCTTTACAGTGTTTATCCAGCCAAACAGTTACAATACCAATTGCTCTGGACTTCATTCATTTCCAATCCTTTTCTTGGCAAAAGTGGACCACATATAACGGGCCGCCCCCCCCTTCTTCCTGATTAGGTCTATTGTTGTCCTGAACTTTCTAACTAAATCCTCACTTCAACGCTTGGCTACATTATTGCCTCCAGCACTGAGGCAGATAATAGGATTGATCCCATTACTGTTCATGATGTTGTCAAACCGGATAACAATGTCCTCCATCCCAGCCCCAGGAAAGCAAACCCTCTGTCTCCTACTCCTGTCCTTCAAGCAGAATGCCCTATCCATGTACCTAACCTGGCTATCCAAAACAACAACAATATTCTTACCTTTTTCGGTGTCGTTCGTCGTGACGTTTCCAGTAGTCGACTCACATTCGTCGGGTATCACCGAGAATGCATTAGATGTTTCCACAACAGTTTCCACAGCAGTCTCTTTTTTCTTCATCGTTTCAACCTTTCCATTCGTCTTCTTGATCGTCAACTTCGTTCCATGCTGTCCAGCCACTGTCCAGGTTCCCTTCTTGACCTGAGGACTCAAAACAGGAGGACTACTAAGAATCCTCTTGTTTTCCCTCAGTCAATCGCCGTATCTCCATCTTCGCCATCCTCAATTCTTCCTTAAGCTGCTGGTAAAGTTGCTCGATGGAGGGCATCTTGGTTCAGTCCACGGAGAGCACACAAGACACTTCTTATGTTCCACCATTCACAATGAACAGCCACTCCACCATTAAGAACATCGTAATAAAGTTGGTAGAATTACCGACAATATGTAAAGTAAAAGGACACAAGTGCAACTAAGGAGCTTTATCAAGCCATTAATGGCTTGATAAAGCTCCTGGAGAGCGAAACGTTGCCACAATAAATGTCACATTAGTTGCACTTGTGTCCTTTTACTTTACATTAAGAACATCAGAAAGAAGGAACACTGCAGAAGGCCTACTGGGCCATATCAGGGCTAGTGAGGACCTAATAGTGATGTATACAACTGCATGATTTAAGTGAGGCATTACAAGTGATGAATACAACCGTGTAATCTAAGTGAGGCATTACTAGTGAGGAGGATACCAGTGTTTCTGGGGATTATACTAATGTTTCTGAGGATTATATTAATGTTTCAGAGGAAGATACCGATGAACTCCAGGAGGATTTGGACAAATTAAGTCTGAAAATGGCAGATGAAGTTCAATGTGGATAAGTGTAAGGTACTAGTGAGTACGGGAGTAAATGTTTGGGTGGCTTTGATAAGGACTTGCCATATATGGGCCAGTAGGCCTTCTGCAGTGTTCCTCCATTCTTAAGTTCTTTTGTTAGGTAAATGCATTAGTGGGTGATGGGGAGTGTGAGTTAGACCTGACTAGCTTGTGCTAATAGGTCTGATACCGTGCTCCTTCCTTAAGTGCGATGTGACCTCGACCTGAAATAGGTTTGGTTGGTGGGTTACTTAGTCTCGTCGCATGGGCCAGTAGTAGAATGCGGCAGTGTTCCTTTCTTATGTTTTAAATACCGAGTGAGAGAGGGTTTGCACTTGAGTGGGACTACCATGGGTTATGAATGCTTATTCCTTGGGCTAGTATTGATAATGGGTTGCAGCATTATATTTTTGTTGGTGGGTCTGGGTTTGAGAAGGACCCCTGACTAGTATGGTCATCAGGAACAACTGAGGTGACAGGTGACGACTGGATATAAAACGGGAGTGTAGCGGCAGTTCGTTAATTTGTCTTGTGATTCAGTTACATGTGTTTGTATCTAGGAATGTTACAATGGACTCTCAAAGCTTCCTACGAGAATTTGCAGCGAGTCCTGCCGGTCTCCCACTAATATTGATACGTAGGAGCCGCTTCACTAATGGACAACCATAGCTTCGCTACTGGCTGTCTATCAAGATCCGCACTCCATATCTTACGCTACCTCACGACTTCAGCACCGCCGAGACCTGATGGTATGATCTTGAGACGGACGTTTCAGCAGTGTTGCAACTGAGGATGACGACTCTGGACGCAGAAGAAAACCATCTTGTGGAAGGAAGAGGATGTACACATGAGTGATGTTGATGAGCACAACGTTACCACTGAGACAGAATGCGTTCACTTACCGAAGAGGACAGCCGATGGTGATGCCGAAGCACAACATCAGCAATGGGTGAATGGACGTGAGATGGATGTCAGATTAAGGCAACCTGAAGAAGACGATCTGACGCTCAGAAACCATCTTATGGAAGGAAGACGACGAGGATGTAACATTGAGTTGGATGTTGAAAGACCACAAACGTCAGCAATGAGGTACACTACGTCAATTACGACGAGGACAGTGATGTTTGAAGACCACAACGTCAGCAATGAGGTACAATACGTCAATACGACGAGGACAGTGATGTGAAGAGCAAACGTCCATGGAGGCAGAATATGTTCAATTACGGAAGGGATAGCGATGGAAACAGACTGGATTGTATTGATGGTGACGTGAGTGTGGAAACTTTAGAAGAGGACAGTGATGGACATGATGACAGTGACAGAGAATGGTATAGTGAGGAAGACAACAGCCAAGAATGGGATGATATTGAAGAATACTTGTACACTTTGAGACAGTGGTTATTCATCAGCGATGCTGGTATTGATGACACCAGGACAGGGTAGACTATAGTGACGACCAGGGACAGTGACTATAGTGACTACGAGTGAAGCAACTCACTCGTAGCTTTCTTCACATTATTACATCTTGCACTCGTAGCAAATAAGGACCAATTTCTAACAGACATATGACATCACTCCATGCACTCGGGACAATGCAGAGTGACTTGTCATATACCGAGTATTATAACGTTTCTGTCGGTTTTCTACCAAGAAAAAGAAAATGAGATTGTTCTATATAATCTGGGTGTATGCGTATTTCTATTACGAGGGGGGAAGGTCCTCCTCGCGCGCCCCCTCCACGCATGTGGACGGTCATTTTATTCTAGGATTCTCTTATTATGGTTTTTAATAATGTCGAGATTTTATTTTTTTTCGGACTGTTATTCATGGCGAAACGTTTTCTCAATAAAGATTCAGTAAATGTCGCACAAGTGGTTCCTTTTCATACCTAATGTTGTATGTCTCTATTTTCCTGGTATATAAGACCCTCACTGGCAGAGAAGTATCACACGGTAAGACAGTATTCAAGTCTAATGCTTCATTATTTACGTAAAAGGTTATTACTGGAGCATATAAGGGCGCGTCTTATATGCCTAGTGCTGAATAGTGAGTCACTACCATCCACAGACTGCCCACGGAGGTGCTCAGTAGACTAACTCTTCACCAACGAGTTCCAAACAACATTATAAACTAGCAATTTAGCCAAACACATTTAAATAGGGGACACAGTTCAACAATGAGAGACTCCTGCCAATCAACCAACTGATCAGTGCAGGACGCCTTTACGTGGGGGTCTGTAATCTTAACAGTCTAGGCTCCCTGTTTAACAACACACAGTGTCTGTGCTGGGTACCTTCACTACCTGATACACACAGTGTCTGAGCTGGGTACCCTCACTACCTGATACACACAGTTTGTCAGAGCTGTCGGAACCTTCACTACCTGATACACACAGTGTCTATGCTGGGCACCTTCACTACCTGATACTCAGTGTCTGTGCTGGGTACCTTCACTACCTGATACACACAGTGTGTATGCAGGGTACCTTCAAGCCGTCATACAATATTAGTGCCAGCCGTGAAGACAATATTAACACGATATGTGATTACTAAGTACACTGCAGGGTACCTTCCTTAAGTGGATGTGACCTCGACTTGAATAGGTTTGGTTGGTGGAGTGACTAGTCCTGCTCGCATAGGGAGCCATGTTAGACCTGCGGCAGTGTTCCTTTCTTATGTTCTTAAATACACGAGTGAGAGAGGTTGCACTTGAGTGGGACTTACACATGGGTTATGAATGCTTATTCCTTGGGTAGTATTGATAATGGGTTGCGCATATATTTTTATTGGTGGGTGTGGGTTTGAGAAGGACCTGACTAGTATGGTCACTCAGGACCACTGAGGTGACGGTGACTGACGACTGGATATAGAACATGAAAGACATAACAGAAAGGAGGAACCACTGCAGCAGGCCTGTTGGCCCTTACTAGGCAGGGTCCTTTTCAATTCATCCCACTAACATAACATCTTGACCAATCCCAAATTTTCAGTGTACCAAGAGAATAAGCTCGCTGTGCAAGTCCCCACTCAAAATCCTAACCCATCCACTCATGGTATTTATCGCAACCTAAATTTGAAAACTACCAAAGTCCTAGCCTCAATAACCAACAGTGTGGACTGTCTCCACTATCTACTACCCTATTTCCAAACCAATACTTTCATATGTCCTTTCTAAATCTAAACTTATCTATTTAAAATCCATTTATGCGGAGTGTCTCTCTTGGGAGATATCTCAAGACCTTGTTAATATCCCCTTTATTAATTCCTATCTTCAAACTTATACACTTCGATTCAGGTCTCCCCTCATTCTTCGGTCTAACAAGTGAATGTAACTTAAGAGTTTACAATCTTTCTTCATAGGAATGATTTCTAATGCTAAGTATTATCTTAGTCATCCTACGATGAATGTTGTCTAACGAATTTATGTCTCATTCTGTAATATGGAGACCAGAATTGAGCTGCATAATCTAGGTGAGGCATTACTAATGATGTATAAAGCTGCAGTTTGACCTCTGGACTTCTGTTGCTTAACTTCTTGATTATAAAATCCCAGTAATCTATTTGCCTTATTTACGTACGCATTTAGGCTTTGCTGTTCTTGGTTTAAGGTTGCTGCTTACATAACCCAAGTCCTTTCGCATCTGTATGGTTAAGTTCTACATTATTTACATTATAAAGTGCTGCTAGGGTTATGGACACCTCCGCGAGCTTCAGAACCTTGCATTTATTACATTGAGAACTGCATCTGCCAGACTTTTCTGACCAAGATGTAGTGTTTGTCTAAATTCCTCCTGAAGTTGCCCTACATCTAGTTTGAATCAATTATCTACCTTATCTTCGGTCATCGGCCGAACTTTCTCATCTCCCCCTCGTCATTCCTTCATTCAAGATCATTGATATATATTATAAAACAACAACGGGCCCAAGACACTGATCCCTGTGGATACGCACTTGTTACTGATCCCCACTCGGATTTAAACCCATTTATGGACACTCTCTGCTTCCTGTCTGTGAGCCATGATTCGATCCACGAGAGCACCACTCCCCCAATGCAAGAGCTGCCATCTTTCTTCAACAGTCCTTGGTGCAGAACTCTATCAAATGCCTTACTTATTATCTGAGTAATAATATCTATTCTTTATAGTGGTCAACAGCCTCTCAAATGCTTTACTGAAGCAAGTTAATAAATGTAGTTAGACAAGACGGCCTCCTTGTGAACTCCATGCTGAGTATCCATTAACAATCTATGCTTCTCTCGAGAGGTTCTTATACTCTGAGCTTTAATTGACTCTAGTCAGTAATTTGCCTCAATTGAGGTCAGGCTATTGGGCGGTTAATTTGACGGTAAGGACTTGTCCCCTGTTTTTAAAAATAGGAATTACAATTAGCCCTCTTCCACATATCAGACATACACTGTTTTGAAGTGATAAATTTAAAAATATTAGGTAATGGTTCACAGAACTTCCATTTTTGCATTCTTTAGAACCCTTGAAAAAACCTCCTCAGGACCGGTGACTTATTTGCTTTCAGTCGGTCTATTGCTGCATCAACCATATTCCATAGTTGACAGTGATGTTACATAAATTTATCTTCTTTGATCCGCTATCTGTCGGTATTGTATACCATTATAAGTTCATTCTGTCAGAACTGCAACACAAGGGATCACCATTTTAATGTTTCAACACAAGGGGTATCTTGGTACAGGTCCATCACTGCAACAACCTCTACTAGTGGAGAACAGCTGGGTTTGAGACAGGACATGCCCTCGCAAAGCAACCTACGTTCTCACTCCTGGGCACTATTTAAAGGCATTCCATCCTGTCACTTCAAGACTTCATATTGTTTCAGACACGGAACAATGCTCTTCTCAGACTGAGGGGAGTCTGACCACAGTGTCAGACACTGCTCAACACAAGGGTATCTTGTACTGACCTACAATCAACGTTTACAAACTTCTACTAGGTGGAGAACGGCGGGATTTAAGGAGGACCCTGCCCTCCAACACTCGGGTTCTTACCTCTCAGTGACTACGTCTCACCTGTTGGCGCTATTAAAAAAGGCTCCATCCTGATCAACTTCATCTCCATATTGTTATCATTCTATGGAACAATGCTTCTTCTCCAGACCTGAGGGACTGACCACCTCAAAACTTAAGGGTGATGGACCTGTAATTACTTCGTCTTACAAGTATCTTCTGCTTCTATCAACTTTTTCTGTACGTCGATGAGAAGCTTGCTGTGAGGGCGAAACGGTTCAAAATAAAGCATACCTAACTGTAGATATGTGTCTGTACCTAACAACAAGAGGTTGTTCGGTAATGAATGGTTGTCCAGAGCAATTGGTATTAATTGTTGCTGGTAAACACTGTAAGTGATAATGCTGCGTACCATTCATTGAAATGGGACAAATTCTATGGCCTCGACATGACATGTAATGCCAGGGCATGGGTTCATTATCCAGGGCAGGTGGGTTTTTCTTGCGTAACTCAGTTGAGGGGGTTGTTAGGACTTTGAAACTAGGATAGTTAGAGGTATGGTTTAGACAGCCCAATGATTAATATGAGTATGGTAAATTGACTTATGCTCTGATATTAAGAATCTATAGTAACTGTCATTGGAGTAACTCTGGGTAATGATAATTTCAGAAATTGTGTAAAAAACAAAGATGAATAGGGAAAAAGTGTGCAGAAGAAAAAACATATGATGGCATTTTATGCTATACAGTTCGTAAGGTGCTAAGAATAAAAATTATGAACTAGCTTTGGATTAGCATGTGCTGGGGACTTGATACATTGCATTAACTGAAACGTGTATGATTTTAATGAGTCGGGAATATGACTGCTGACGGTGTAATATACGGGGATTTAAGTTGTTCAAATGTGGATAGAAGTACATGGGAAGGAGGGGAGGAGTTGGCATGTATGTTCGAGAAAATATTTAATTGTTGCATAAAAAATCAGGTATAAAAATAGATGGGAGCAGTAACAGAGTCTGTTTGGGTAGAGTTCGTGGAGAGTCGTAGAAAAACTAATCTAGTGATAATATACCGACCTCCGGCTTGGCTCACGATAGTGGGGAGACTTCTTGAGGACGAAATTGTTAGGGCTTCTGGACACAGGTAAATAGTTCATAGTAGGGGACTTTAAGCTTTAGTCAAAATTGAACATCAAAAATGGTATTCTTTGACAGGTAATCTCGAGTCCCACCGTGATTTATGGAAACAGTTCACGACTGTTTTCTGAAACAGAGTGTAAACTGAGCCTACCAGGGGTATAATTTGCTATGTGACCTAGTCTTGTCAAAAAAGGAACACTCGTGAATAATCTGGAGATCACTGAAGAGCTGCGCTAGTGATCACAAAATCCATCACTTTTAGCATTAATTGGGAATGCCAAGAATAAATGATAATACAGTAAAAATCCCTGATTTTCGTTCTGCACGATTATAAATAGGGGACTTATGGGGAATCATCTGTCTAATCTTGATTGGGTAATCTAGCTATGATTTTATTGACGCTTATCATACTTTGAATATGAAGGGATCTGCTTTTTGATTGTTTTCTTAATAATGTACACAGTGCCCAGAGTATAACATTCCCCAGAGAGAAATTAGGTCTAAAAAAACGACCCCAGATGGTTAACAGGAGCAAAAGCATCTATTAGGGGAAAAAAAGGGGGAATTTATAGGCGCATCAGAAAGGAGAGGTTAACCTTACTGACCAAAAATTTCGCTTAAAAGAGAAGTAAAAAAGGCGATTAGAAAGGCTAAACGTGACTATGAAATTAAGTTGCTAATGAATCAAAGACTAATCCAAAGGGTTCTTTCAAGTATATAGGACGAAGGTGAAGGAAAAAGTAGGACCTCGAAATCTGGGAATGGACAGCTTACGGATAAAAGAACTGGAAATGTGTTCCTTATTTAATGACTATTTTTTGTCAGTTTTTACAGAGGAAGATGTAAATGAGATTCCAGTAATTAACCCAAATTTTTTAGTTCCTGAGAAATTTTAAATTAACAAAAATTACTGTCATAGGGACATGGTTATTAAACAATAGACAAACTGAAACAAAAAAAGTCCCCCGGGACCCGAATGAGTTGTTTTCAAGTACTTAAGGAATGCAAGACGGAGCTTAGTGAACCATTAACGAGTGTATTCAATGCGTCCATCCTTACCAGTGTTGTGCCAGAGTTGTGGAAGATGGCTAATGTGGTTCCTATATTCAAATCAGGGGATAAGTCCACTCCTTCAAAAATTACCGTCCAATAAGCCTGACATTATAGTGGGCAAGTTATTAGAATCAATTATAGCTGACATTATCAGAAGTCACCTTGATGAGCATAACTTGATAAATGAATCTCAGCATGGATTCACGAAAAGGTCGTTCCGCCTGACAAACTTACTGACGTTCTTCAATAGAACATTTGAGGCAGTTGACAGTGACAAGGAATATGATATTGTTTATTTGGATTTTAGTAAAGCCTTCGACAGAGTACCTCACAAGAGACTCTTAAGAAAAGTGGCAGCTCATGGTATAGGAGGTAAAGTTCTAGCTGGATTGGGGGCATTTGGGTTACCAATAGAAAGCAGAGAGTTACCATAAGGAGTGAAATCTGAAGGGATTAGTCACTAGGGGGTTCCACAAGGACATTTTAGGCCCTCTCTTTTCATAATTTTCATTAATGA